>JASGAU010374125.1:0-43835 GCA_030220045.1 Australoheros facetus | reverse complement strand
CTACAATTGAGTATTTTGAATGCCAAATAGATGTGCACTTCAAAATGGTACAAAAATAGACACATACACACAAAGTGCCCTCATGTGTACAAAAACTGAACTTTCAACAGGCATTTTTCTGCATTGATACACAAAATAATGAACCTAACCCACTCCCTGCTGCATGAAGATAAATATGTAGACTCAGCAACCTTACAACAACATACGGTGACTGCTTCAAATTAGATAAACTCCAGCCATTGTTTTCATCTCGTAAAACTTACACAACTGTCATTTAAAGCTGCCTGGGTGTTTAAACAGAATTGCACAACACCGCAGGAACATACAAAGTAGCAGTGGCACTCATAAGCTTATTTTCCTTGTGCATTGGTATATCGGCGCCCCCAAAGCAAAGCAGCAGAACGATGGCAAATGCACATAAATGCCGGTGAAAACTGAAAACTTCAGTGTCGTACACCACAGTCTCAAAGATTTTGAAACCAGAAAATGTTAACGGTAAATGAAAACCTGTTTTTGCAGTAGCACTCGGAGAGCTTCTCGATGAGACTTGAGACACACGTGAGATTCCTACTTTTAACAGCAACAGTTATCACTCCCAAACCCTCCGCATGTCTGCTGCAGTTTGCGTGTTCAAACAATCACGTTCAAGGCATAATGGCGGGAGTATTCAGTCTGGGGGTTAGATGATACAAACATATCTTGTGGCAAAATGTGATTATCTGCTGGGTTTGGCTAATGTGCTTGATTCACTCTTGTGAGAGCCAATTAGAGTGCCAATTAAGGATTTATTTAAAAGCCATATTGCAAAAATGTTGACACGCTTATGACACACTGTGATAAAGTTAAATTCTTGAGTGCCACCGTTCTTTCCTCAGCATCATCACTGGGACATAACCTACCATTTAGCCCCCAGTTTTAAAAAAATAAAGCATCGAACAGTGTCGGCCATTCAGTGTCCTTCAGTTTCTCTAACCTCTGGAAAGAGAGGCGCTTCAGAGAGCCTCACACAGTCACACCAACAAAAACCATCCTAGGAGCTGCAGCAGTCTGCATGAGGCTTCTGTTTCCCTTCAGTGTTGTCTTTGATCTCTGGTCTTTACTGAGGAGGAACGCCATCTCTCTCCGACGCTGCCATTAACCTGTAGCAAACTGACATGGGTGGATTTGTGTTTATTTCTGCAATATTGCCTCTTCTGAGTACAATTTGATGATGTGCTTATTACCTGAGGTGGTGCAAAATGTCTCATGACAAAATGTGAACAAAGAGAATAGCCAGGCCGATGTTGAGCAGGATTACCATGCAGATCATGATGGTGTTTGGGCCCTTAAAAAAAAAAAAAGGAAAGTAACACAGTAACCATGAGGATGGGGAACTTAGTGAAAACGACACAAGTGAAAAATTGAAGAAAAAACTTGAACCTTGACCCCTGCAATGAAG
Source organism: Australoheros facetus (assembly GCA_030220045.1). NCBI lineage: Eukaryota > Metazoa > Chordata > Actinopteri > Cichliformes > Cichlidae > Australoheros > Australoheros facetus. The sequence continues at coordinate 42,397 of JASGAU010374125.1, read as the reverse complement.
GGACCCAGTGGTCCTGTTGTATTGAGGGGGGACTTATGGTGTCCTGGTGGGAAGAACCATGTCTAAGAATAAAATTACTCCATTCATGTGCAAGGTATCAATTATATTTATTGTTTTTAGGGGAGACAATTGATTTGCTACAGTCTCCCCCAAAGGCAATCATATGAGGGTAAGATGAGCCATTTTGGTAACATAAGTCAACCTTTGGCTAAGGAAATATGAGACAAATAAAAGTTACAACGCAACTTCAAAAGGTTTGCTATCAATTGAAACCTTAGCAGTAGGCCTAACTAAAATATACAATTAAATACAAACGCCACAAAAAGTGGTCGTATGGATCAACTTGCCTCATCAAAGGGGTAAGATGAGTTGACAACTCTTACTAAATATAACTCTAAAAAGTACTCTAAGAAATATTAATAACTAAACAATGATAATGCTGATTTGATTATGAAATAAATGTTACAAATATTTTCTCTGAAGTTAGGAAAGATTTGCAAGACCTTTCAAGAAACACACTGAAGTTTTAACCTGAAACTTTAATTCTTTAAAGCTGCAAATTACTTTATAATCACAAAATTTGTAGCCAATGATGTAAATACCAGCATGTCATATAAATGTTGGTCATAATAATAATTATTAAAAAAAAAACTACAGAAAAATTGTATCTCTGTGTCTAAGCGGTGGGGTGGGGTGGGGGTGGGGGCGTTGAGCCCCTGCCTCCTCCTCTTCTCTTATTTGATCCAACATGGATTTCAGGACTACATATTTATCTTTGAGTAATATGAACAATGGGCTCAACTTACCCCAAAGCCGTGGTGAAAAGTGCCAACGCTACCAAACCAGGGTTACACTTTCACTAATGCAATCATCTGTTTTTCTACAGTGGGACTTCATCAACACATGCGATAACTTTAAAACCTAAAAAAATTAGCTTCTGACATGAAGTTGATAATGATACTTGTGATCCTCATGAAAGTTTTGACAAGCATAAGGTTTTTCCTTCCACAGCAGGATGAAAAAGGAAAATACTAACTAAATTTAGGGTCAAATGACAAAATATGTGTAAGATTGCAAAGATACAGGAGGTGGCTCATCTTACTCACTTTCCCCTATGGCATTAAATCTCAACCCAGCTGAAGCCCTGTGGGAGGATTTTGAACCTATGTATTAGATAGCATTCCCCACCACCATCAACACACCAAAGGAGGCAAAATCTTCTGGAAGAATGGTGTATACAGTGTTCTGAAGAGCTGGATGTCAGAGGACCCTGAAACTGTTCTGGTTGCATGTCATGGCCCCAAAACTTACTAAGACACTTTATGCCGGATTTTGCTTTAATCTGTGCACGCTCATGTTGGGTTTCACTGTCTGAATGCAAATAATTAATAAAGGATTGCCAAAATTACTACTTACAGGAAAAGTTTCACACAGTGGGGAATACATTCTCACTGTTGCAGTTGAAATGTCTCGTCTAAGAGTTCAAAATAAGGCCACAGGAGGAGGAAGAGTTTATAAGGGGCTAAGTGGCTAGAGTAGCCCTGTCCAAGGGTACGAAAATCCTCCTACCAGCACCTTTAAATCTCACAAATTAACACGTTTCATCTCTTCTGTGAGATTTAGGGTTGCTGATGGAAGCCATTATTTAGTTTTGGACAGATCTAGGCTAGCTATTTTCCCCTGCTTCCAGTGCTAAACTAAACTAAGCCAAGCTACTTCCGAGTTCCAGCTTCATATTAGATGATACATTAGAGGTATCAATATTCTCATCCAATTCCTAACTAGAAAGCAAATGTAAGCACAGTTAACCAAATATTGCTTTAATCCTTTCTTATAGGAAATAATCACAATGTAAAAGTGAGCATTTCTTTGTCATCTGTAGGAACTACAGATATACTTATTGTGAAATTGGACTGATACAAGCGTTTAAAATAATTCAGCCAATAGTCAATGCTGAAACTGATTATATATTTTTTTAGTTTTCCACATTTAGTCTTGTTATTTATTCTTCTCTTTGTCCCAGGGAAACAAATATTATTTTAAAAGAAAACTTTTTTAAAAGCCTTTCACCTCTTCATCACACCACGATCGTTTAGCCAAAACAAAATTGCTGGGACACAATAGATAATTATCAGCCACTGACACTAGTAAATGTCATTTTATTTTGCGGATGCTAATATCAGCTGATACCATGTGTGGCTGATATATTTATAGTCATAACTGTTAGTCCTGTTAGTCCTTCAGGTACCTGCTCATCTAAAACTTTAAAACTAGTGTAAATACCTGAGATCAGCAAGCAACATAAGACAATACAGAAAGAAAGACAGAAAGAAAATATATATATAAAGAAAATATGCCATTGCCAAAAGATATGCCATTCCTTTAAACTATTTTCCCCACAAATAAACTTGTAAAGTAATCCAGCCTTGCCCCTGTAAGGTACATAAATATATACCTTATCTTTGAAATAGGACAGTCAATCAGCACTTGACTGAGGTAGAATGACTGTTATGGTGTCAGGCAATGTTCATTAGGAACTAGGACTTTAGGACTAGGATGTCATTAACAGTCTGCAGCAATGCTAGTGTATATTTTTAAGGCTGTTCTGAGCTAAATGCTAACATAAGCATTGGTAGGAATTACTCTCTGGGGACCATGAATGTCTGTGGAACATTTCATAGTAATCCACCCAAAGCTGTTGACGAAAGTCTTGGACTGACAGACAGACACTGTCGTCCATATAGCCACACTGCTATGTGGCTAAAAATAATGAAGAATTAGTCATTGTGTATATTTACTGCCTTACCTCCATCTCCAAAGACTCTGCAGTCACCTCATTACTCAGGCTCGACAATATGGCCTTGGGTCTGGCTTCAGCTTTAGGCTCCACCTTCGCGGCCGGTTTGGCAACTACAGCTTTGGCTTCCGCTGGCTTTGGTGCCGTTTTAGGTTCAAGACTTGGAGCAGGTTTTGGAGTTGGAGCTGGGCTGGGTTGCCGTTTTGGTAACGGTTTTGTTTCTGCTTTACTGGCAGGCCTGCTCGGCTCCCTGGACTCCACTTTGTTCTCAGATATAGGCGCCGCTCTTTCTTTTGTTGATGGTGCTCTTTCCATTTTTACCTCAGTGGCTTTAGGCTCGGGGGTTACAGCTTTGGAAGGTGCTTTGGAGATGGGACGTGGTGGTGCTTCTTCTTCTTCATCTGGTGAGATGAGGCTATTCCTTACAGGGGCAGCAGGGGCTGTAGTGGCAGCAGGGCTTGTAGTGGCATCTGAAGCTTTTGCCTCAGAGTCAAACTTCTGCAGTGGCTTGATCTCCATGTCAGAGCCCTGCTCATTCTTGTTGCTCTGACGACTTGGGGTACGAGAGGGACCACGACTACTGGGGGCCCTTCCTTCTTCAGGTGCAGCAGACGCAGGAGCAGAAATTGAGGGAGTAGTGGGACGACTACCTTGCTTGCTGTTGGGTTTACTGCTGACGCCACCTTTACTGGTTTTGTCTTCATTCCAGCCACCTGGACCGAGGAGTTTGGGTTCTTCCTTGTTCATGATGCCTGGACTTGGAGAAGGGGTGCGACCTGGGGATGAGCCAGGCATGAGGCTGTCCAGTTCATTCATAAATGGGCTTTCAGGTGGTGTGGGCAGCGGCTCCTCCTCAGCTAGCAGGGGTTCATGCATGATGGTGTCTGTGTTCTCACTGCCCTCCATGGCCTCCTGTAACACTCTCTTCTTCAGATACTCGGGACCTGAAAGCCAGTTCAAACACTTTTTAACATTGGTTTCTGTAACTGGTGATTCGGATAATTGTTTTTCCTTAATTTCAAATGTATATTATATATAATAATATTAAGAAGAAAACTGATGGTTGATGAGCTAATAGGTGATGTGGAAAGTGAGATTTGTACTGCAAATATCTTTCTATGATACACTAAATCTGTCTTTCTATTATCTCCTCCTATAGTTGTGCAACCAAACTTGGCACACATCTTAGGTTTGTGAAGGTTCTTATCTATATCACATATTATGATGTCATCATGCTGCCCAGCACAACCACCTACCAACAGTCTATGTCATGTGTTTATGCACCTACACAGCCTCATTAAGCATCATATTTTAATTTCATAACAATAACATCTAATTTATATCCACAAAACTTAAATTAAGCATGATATTATGATGCCATGTTGCTGAGCAACCTAACTGCGTACCATGGGCATTTACTAGTCACAATAATTAGAATTCATTTTCCACAACAAGGCCATGGTATTTTTAACAGTAAGTGATAATCCCTCAGTCCCTCAAGGATTTATAAATACCATAAATATTTAATCATGTGAGAGTTTCATGACTGAAAGTTTAAAATAATCCTTTTTTTGTTTGTTTTGTTTTTTTAAACTGGGACTTGATGGATCCCCTCAGTTCATTCACCGCCAGAAACAAGCTGCTTTAGTGCCCCCCTCACTTTAGTCAACTTTCTTCTGATTGGCTGTCACTCTTAAATAAAGGACAGCAGGTGGGCGTGGCTAATATGCCCACAGCCAGTCCTAGTTCATGGTGTACGGCTCAGTGTTAGGTTCATTTAGGTTTGCTGGGCTTGTAATACACTGGCAGAAACCACCGCCATCTTTTTGACATCAGATCCAAGAGTGGAAAACCAGCAGGTTTTCCAAAAGTGTTTCCAGCAGTCTGAAGCCTGAGCTTTCAGCTCACAGAGATTACATGTACATCCACTGACCTCATTATTTGAAACTTTGGCCATATTTGATACGACATCCACCAATGTAGCCATATACAGTACCGTGAAAAATATGTGCCCCCTTCCTGACGTCTTACTTTTTCTTTGCACGTTTCTCACACTTGAATGTTTCAGATCAAACAAATTTGAATATTAGAAAAAGATAAGCTGAAAAAATACAAAATGCAGTTAAATATTTAAACATTTTCTTGTTCAAAGTTATTTGCACTCATTCGTTTGTATTAGTACAATTACTATCTTTCTGTTGTTTCATAATTATCGTGGCGCACTTCTCTCCGTTATATAACAAATTACTGTTGGGTACAACAGGAAATGGCCAAGGGAGCTCAATTTAAAAACTGACTTTTTCCCCATTAAAAAAAAAAGATTAATTTCCTTTGATTAAAACGTATGGCAGGGCTTCCAGCTCAGAGATCATCATTAGAATTATGGTATCGTCTCCCAAAACGTCCCGAGAGCGCAGGAAGCAGCTACGGAGGATGTTGGAGATCCATTCAGCTGCTGGCTCTCCTTCCTAATAAGCTTATACTTCAGTACACATTTTTTCCATTAATGAGCACAAGCAGCGCTTCCTTTCGCTCACAATTCAGAAAAATACAAAAGAGAAACACTGTGCCATCATTAAATATACAAAAAAAAAAAGGTTTGTGTGACAAGAGGATTCTCAGTGTCTGTATTTTTGATGTTGAAAAGACCCAACAATGCACTAATTCTCTGCTCATATTTTCTTTTGTTTTAATTTATAATCATTTCTCCAGTTTGCCTCTGGCCCTCATTCCCAAGCAGATTTTATTCATAATAAAATAAAATAATAAAATGCTACTAAAATAGAGGTAAATAGTGGATTTGTTGCGAACTATTTCTTGCTGTGCATGAATACACTCATGCTGATGAGGATTACCAGCTGCAGGATATGTATTATGTCACTGTAAGCTAAGTAATGTGTTTTTATATATGTGGCAAAGAGGAATAAGCTTAGTCAAATTTCTTCAATGGCATATGCTTTTAATTAGATTTGCTAAACATAAGAAAAGTGTAGAATATCAGAAGACCAATCCTTAATGTGTGAAGCTAGAGCGGTATTTTGAAGCAGATGTTCCTTGATGAGAGCCGGACTCACCCAGACGTTTAGTGAGAAACTAGTCATTCAGAGAGTGAGAGAGAAGTCATTTAGAAAGCTGGACAGCTTTCGGTTTTCGTCTGACTTCTTTGAGCTCTCTGCTGAGTGAGAGAGCAGGAGAGAAATGCAGGAGGCTCCTAAATAGCTCCTTCGCTTTTGTGTCAACGTGTGTGTCGACAGACTCGCAATGAAACTGATACGATCCCTTCGACCCAGTAAGATGCTGCTTTTTTTAGACATTCAAATGCGACTATCCTTGTGATGGGCCTCAGCAGAAGGATCTACTATCACAAGCTGTAAGGACAGAGACAAAGTTGAGAAGTAGATCTGCTGCTGGCATTTTATATTTGCCGTTTCCTTCATGAAAAAACAATACTTAAGTATGTAAAAGAACAAGAACTGGCTTTAGTGTGCATTTTGTGGTCGCATATGGTAAATATGACCCCCCTCTGTGATATCAGATCATTTGTGAAAGTCAGTGCTTGAATACAGCTGCATGCTTTTTATGCAGTGGATGCCCACTAACCTGGCTGGTAGAAGGAAGGGGAGAGCTCTTTGGCCACCAGTCTGGCAATGCTGGACTCTCTGTTAGAGGCCTGGGCTGCCAGCTCAGCTGCATCTGCCTTGGCCTTGGCATGTGCTGTCCTGCAGTGGAGAGATGGAACACAGTTCACAATGTCTTCTTTCATCTTTCCTCTCATCTTATTAGTGGCCTGAATTATAATCTGTCATTTTGATATGCTGGCAATGGACATGCTTTTCTTTGCTTTTCTTCAGTCTGTTTTATAAATGACACCGTCAGTCCCACACTTAGCCTAGCTGTAGGGAGGGAGAGTGGGACATGAGAGTGTTTTCATCATCAAGAAAGCAAATAAGTGTCTCCTGAAATGCGAAACCGTTATTACTTTAAATGTGAAGCTATAACAACCCCATCAAGTGACAACAAAATCCACCTGTGAGTCTCCCTCATTTCCACACTACAGTTTGTTTCAGGCATACCAAAACCACCAGATAACTGCTGTCTTTTCTTTTTAATACTAAATTAAGTCCTATTTAAAGCACAGACATGAGTGTGGTTTCTATTTTGTAAGTGCTAATAAAGAAAACAAATCTACGTATTTACCAATATGTAAAACTATAGGAAATGGCTTACAGATCAGTTACAGAGCAGTTTCACCAAGACAGTTTAGACTGGCCTATAAAGTTAAAACAGGCTTAATTTTGCTCATAAATGCAAAATTAAAGTGAAAGAAAAAAGGTACCCTCAGGCTAAGCCTGACACTGATATCACCATTTCATCAGTGACATCTCCACTGACCAATAAGAAAGAGAAAAATAAAAGAAAAACAGTTCATATGTTACAGAAAAATACTTAAAATCAGGTTTATTATGAAGCTCAAGCTGTAACCTGCTAATCATTTTCCCATGAGCTGCATCATTAAATCATCAGCCAGTTTACTGCGGACTCACATTAACTTATTTTAATTGGCTGATGTCATCCTGTCCACTCTTTACCCCCCAAAACAAAGGTGAATGATTACTTTGTATCCTCAGCACCACTTTTTTAAGCAATCTTAAGCTTTTCCTTTGTAGTACACAAAATAAATGATGATCACAAATCATATTTAATCAATTGAGAAGCTGCCACCTGTCTTTGCAAACAGAGACTCAGTTCCTGTACAATGAATGTTAAATGGCACAATTCCACTATTCCACATGAAACAGATCAATAAAATTACAAAAATTCACTACGTTCTTCTTCCAAAATATGAGAATTTTCTGCTTGTCTTCATGTGTACATTTGTAGAATGAATATAAGCTTAGCACAAAAAGTAAGGGAATCCGTGTTTGGTTGATCATTACTTTCTTGTAACAATGTTTCTTGGCAATGAATCTTATACCGATGGAAAGCCTGCTTATTTCCCCTTAAATGGTGCCACATTTGTAAGGAAAATGCATTTGTGGTTGAGCAGCCAATGCTAAACAACTTATTCTGCTACTGACGCTCCAAAAACTTATTCTATCATTAAGATAAAACTTTTGTTCAATTAATTGTGAAAAATAAAATTGACATTAGTTTCCTCAAGAACCACTTGTGTCATGGATATTTGTTTGATAAAAAAATTTAGAATGCAGTATATTGAAGTTCGTTCTATCCAGCCATCCATCCATACCGATGGGCAATTTAGAATCACCTAATCATCCTACCATGTGCATGTCTTTAGGCTATGGGAGGAATTCAGAGTACCTGGGGGAAAAAAAACCCCACGCAGACACGGGGAGAACATGCAAACTCCACCATCTCCCCAGCCAGATGGTGGATTCAAACCCAGTACCTTCTTGTTGTGAGGCAACAGTGCTAACCACAATGCCACTGTGCAGCAAAATGCAATATTAAAAAAAAAAAGGTGTTTTAATTATTTATTCTTCTGCATTCTGTTCATTACATCATATTGTGATGGTTTAATGCTTTACGAGACACTGACCTCGACCTTCATAAAGAAACACTCTTAAACAGCGTGACCAAAAATATCGCAGCACAGAGCTTGTTTATAGTATTTAATCATGTTCAAGTGAAGGCCAGGGGTGGGCCATCGCTGGTCATATGGCTCATTAGTATTATTAGCTTTGGAGAAAAAGGGGTTGTCCTATTCTACCGTTGACCTGTGACAGAAATAAATCATGATTTTGCCACCCTGAGTGAGACAATGAGTTATTGCTGCCAAGCTGCTGAGGGCTCAAACATCACACAAACATCTGTGCGCGACAGGGAGAAGGCAAACATTTGTATATTTATAGATGTTTTGCTGCACACTGGAAACATTTACTTAACATGCAACACTTTGCAAATGCAGAGTTCATGACCTTTCTCTCTGGATTTCTCCTAAAAAAACAAAAATCAGTGAAGAACAGGTAGCAAAAAAAAATTATGGGGACACAAAATAAATGACTAAACCTGAAATACTTGCAAAGACTGTAGTTGCTACAGTTTTGTAGAATAAATGCTGTTTAACAGGCACAGTGGTTACCAAGGTCACTATCTTACTTTAGCTTGTTAGCATGCTAATGTTGGCTCTTTAGCACTTCCTAAAACAGCAGGGAAAACTTTATTTAAAAAGGAGGAAATACTGCATTTTCTAAAGACAAATTTCAGTGGCAGATTAATCCACATTTGGGTGTATGAAAGCCATAATAAATTACATATCTTCAGCACCACTACAAGCTTTAAACATGCAATAAGCAAAGGGGCCTGATTTGGTTCCTGATTGCCTACAGACAGAGTGGTGTGTTAAGTAGCAGGCAAGATGGCAGCCAGTCAGTTTGGATGGTGCAAACTGCCAGCTGGAGGAGAAAGATGTTGACATATGGCTTCTTCCTGCAAACCGACTCTACCTTCCACCTCACAGTGGCTCAGTATCTTCAGTGATAGGAAGTAAAAATAGAGTTTCAACTGTTTGTTCATTTAGGAGGCTGCAGTGTGTTGTGCTGCTAAGCTCAGTTACCCAGCAGCTAACACAATGTTTGGCCCTAATGTGGACCACATCTGCAGTTTTCTGCTGCCACATTTGGCTTTGACCAATAGCATTAACTCTGCGGTGATCTGACTGCTTCATTTCTCTACAGAGCCACCTGAAATGGGCCAGATGTCTGATGTGTTGTGACATTTGAACATCTGGCCCACACAATAATGGCTGTAACTCACATCAAGTCCAGCTCATATTCTTACTATGACAGCCCCACCTAACTGAGTGTGTGGAGATATAGATGGCTAACAGCTCTTTTCCTAGGTATGCCTGGAGGTACATGGGTAATGCTGAGCAGACTTGATACCTGGTCCAGTTCAGCTCAGCTACCTGCCGTGTTGGCAGCTGTACACTGTCAGTTTTTTTTTAGTTTATGTGCAACAGCATTCTGCATCTAGATAAGATAAGATAGTGTTTATTTGTCACATGCGCAATTATACACAGTACAATGCACAGTGAAATGTATTTTGTACCTGCAGCCATATATACATACACACGCATAAATAAGGAGAATAAGAATAAAAAGTAATTCACACTATATACTATACACTATACACACTATACATGGAATTATAGAATATTATATTATTTACATCTCAGCAACATAACATAATAAATGGTTGAATTCACCATTAAATGCTGTCTTCTCTCTATTTTTGTTGTAGCATAGGAGCCGGACGAGGACATTACAGCCAGGAAGATGGCAATGATAAAGCTAATGTTGGGGTTCACAGGTGAAATTTATGAAGCACTGGGTGATGCGAAGGTGGTTGTGTCCATCTTTTATATACAGCCTATTCAGTAGTTAAGTACAAACACTCACTGTGCGCTTTATTAGAAACACCTCTGACATCCACTGCTACAGAAAAGCCTTCTTTATTGAGCTGCAGGGGAATTTCTTATAAAGTGCTCAGCATATAGCAGACATGTGCTACTACTAGTTAAGTACTAAAATGGCTAAAAGGCAGCAGACAGATATAAAGTGACCACTGTAGCTGTCTCACATCCATTCACAGCTCACTGAGCACATCTGTCACTGGGTATTAGTGACCTCACGGCTCTCAGTACCATAAATATGCCGAAATCTTTAGCACAAAACATCACGGGGTGAAAAGTAGGAGCTCATCTCTGCGTGGCAAAAATCAATTTGATCCTGTAAATAACAGTCATTATCAAAATGAGTGGATGCAGTATTACTGCATATCCCTTACTTAAAAAAGAAAAAAAAAAATCAACCATTGGCATGAAGGATTAAAGCAGCTGAGCACTGAGCAGTCTTTTCCTAATGGAACACTATATTTGTTTAGGACTCGCAGTGTAATAATATATCTCCCAGTGTGGTTACAGTTGCTAAAAATTGTCTAGCATAGCTACTAATAGTGTGACTGAATGGATATTCGGATTGATAAGTCTCACCTGCAAGAATAGCCATTGCTCAGCTGCTGGGTACAGCTGCACATCTCATTTCTGCAGTAATGTTATATCATAGGATCTGTTTGATCCAGATGCTGTGGTGTGGCACCCAGCTGATGTCTCACCTGCTTTTTTAAGCTTAAAAAAAAAAATATACATATATATTTGTTGAGTACAAGAGTTCAAACAAGACTACTGTGAAGTAAAACACTGAGGCAGCTTCCCTTCAGGTGAAGCCAGCACAGAAATGCCTTAAACCTGCATTCTTTTCAGTGGTCAGCAGGGGGCGACGCCTCTGGTTTCCAAAACAAGTCAAATTGTATAGAAGTCTATGGAAAGACAATGCTCAGTTCTCCTAATCTGTGACGTCAACAAACATTTAAATGATGAGTTTATAGTTTAAATCCGTCATTTTAAGTCATACTTAACAGAACGCTACATTCAATTTGTAAGTTATGGTCCCAATTAGAGTTAAAAAGGATGATAAAATGCGCAATAGACATGTTTTTACTGTCTGAGGCACCCCTCATTCATCCAAGATGGCACTAAACAATAGGTAACGTCACGCCATTCATCAGTGAAAATACTTTGGTTTAGCCTCCTTTCTGGCTCTAATGTGGACCATAATTTACTAAATAAAGTTTATGTCTCTTCAGTATTGACAGAAGCTATCGACTGCGCCCATAAAATCATCAGGAGAGTGTTTAGTGAGGTCACAGACCAAGAAAGTCTTGAGATGTCCTTTAGACAACCAGAAGTCTCTTTGCAATCAGAGGATCCCCCCCCCCATTGGTTATTAGGGGAAAAAAAAAGTATGACACTTCTGCATTGACCTCACATTTCAGACCCTGCTATTGTTTATACAGTCTAGGAACTTTGTACTTTGAGGAGTGATGAGACTTCAGCTGCAGGAACACTCAGAAATAGTACAGTAAAGGTCAGTCTGTACACATGTACTAATCTGTGCAACTGACTCAAAAATAACTGTGTACTTTTTTAATTCAGAAAAGGCACATGTTACTATATTAATGTATGATCAACCTCTCATTCGTCCAAGATGGCACTAAACGATGAGTACAGTGCAGAGATTAACAGAGATTAGCAGAGATTAGCAGAGATTGGGTACTTCACAGCAAGAAAGTTCTGGGTTCAAAGCAAGTGTTTGTTCTTCCCCCGCCCAGTAACTTTAGTGGTAAGATAGATAAAGCTTTAAATAGTGGGTAGGACTAGGAAAGTGCTATACAAACACATGTCTAATTGTGTAGTGTATGAATGAATGATATAACTTAATGGGTACTTCTACCTAATTGTTACAAGATAAAGTCTGGTTTCTGTGAGGTACAATAAAGTACTTTATTTTCTGTGAGATCACAGATTAATGTACAACTTAAATCTGGCCTTTGAAAAGCCTTCAAATAAGTCCCGGTGCTCCGCTGCTCTGTAACGTCTGTTATTTGTCCTGCCACCGCTGTCCCAGAGCCGGCTGATGGCGAGAGATATTCTGTCATTTTGGCATGTGTCACTGGATCTTTGTGGAGGGTCCTTTCCAACTCTGTTGCAACTATATGTGCATAGATGAGTACACAAGAGTGATTAGTTAAAAAAAAAAAAAAAAAAGATAATATTTTAAAATAGAATGGAATCTGTTTGCCAAAATACATAAAAGTGCTAATAGAAACCTCATTATTGCAGCATTGCTTGAATAGTACAGATATCTCATCTATTTCTGTAATCACTAATCCATTATTTTTTTCCTCTCAGATTAAATAAGACACTTGTACAAACAGCCCTCAAAGAGGCCTGAGCTGCAGTTTGAACTTTGTTTACAACTTTTACGACCGGTTGATCGCTCACCAGCACAAAATGCTAGCATCAGCAGCACAGCATGTAATCCAAGCCCCACAACTAAAGCTAGGTGTGGTACATATATACACTAACCCTTTATACCCAAGCACTTGCTTATGAGGTGTGTCATATTTATATCCATGGAAGCATTCGACACCGCTGCTGACGCAAGATGAATTGAGATCTGTGATCTGTAACTGTTGCCGGCTGGCAGTGGCGCTAAAGCTCACAGGAGGTGACAGAAAGAGAGAAAAGCAGCAAACTGACGGCTGTTTTTGAGCAGAGTTGTGTGGTGAATATTTGATTGCTGCCTGCAGGAAAAAACAATAGAAGGATCTCTGTGTGTGTGTGTGTGACCAGACAGGAAAGATGGAGTCTGACAGCAGCAGGGGGGGACAATCAGCTGTTGCATTCCCCTGTGATTGTGATACAGCAAGAGTGCGCCTGTCCATATTTAGTCAGGGCTCCTCTGTGACTACAAGGCCCCTGTGTTTGCGTCATTTACACCCTGTTCTGCCACACAGGTCCTCCTCCAGACGCCCAACAGCCAGCCCACACAGCAGAACAATGTCCACAGACTGTCTGAGTATCAGCAAACACTTTGACTAACTGGGATTGAAGAGGCCAGGTCTGGGATCGCATGCAGTGTGCTGGTTGTGCTTGTATTTTTAAACCCTAGACATCACTGCCAAAAGATCATAGTGTGAGGAAACCACTGCCAGGAACAGATGTGTCATGTCTCCTCTGCTTATATAATAATGGATTTCAGTGTAATGTTCAGGACCATAGGAAGGTTTAGTTACCGCAAATACAAAAATATATATATATTAAAAAAAAAAAATACTCCAGTGGAACACAGATTTTCAAAGTTGCAGACGACTTTAGTTTTAATGTTATTCCAGTGGCTTTGACTTCATCCACAGAGTCAAAAGATTTAAGAGAAACTAAACAGCCTGTCAGTCTAAGCACTTAAGCCAAAGACTCCTCGGTCAGTTAGACCTGTTCACAATTAGCACTGGCTTCTGTGCGCCACGACGGATTTTAGGCAGCACTATCTGCTGCCCTAACCATGCTCATTTTATTGGGTTTGTGCTTCCCATTTATTATGCAAGGCACTACATTTAAGATGGGTGCAAGCAAAAATAATTTGGCAAGAATGTTTTCATTAAATCAGTAATGAAAGTCTGAAGTTTGAAGACAATTATAGCTCCTACCAGAAGCAATGCCAGCTAGCAACTGGAGAAGCATCTGGGAAGTTTTTGGGTTTCGGGGAGAGTTTGGCTGCAAACTTGAAACTTAAACTGACAGAAGGGAAACATCTTTCTATCACTTGAAGCTGACTGCTCAGTGTGACCCAGCTGCCTGACCTGGCTCAGACACAGAAATTTGCACTCTCAACCTCTGTTGCAGAGAATCCAGTGAACTAGAACTTCCACTAAACAGTGCTAATTGAGGCACCATGAAGCATTTTTTTTAAAAATGTGATTTTTTTTTATTGAATCATTTTAAGTGTTGCCACCTGGAATGTTTAATGCATCTAATGCATTAAAGATCTCCATCGGTGACATCTGGCTATATGACCTAATTGCACTGCAATTACACTTTATTGGATAACTTTTAGAGTTAAAATGTTTGGTGGAAATGCCAAGTAATCCTAAACAAGACACTGTTTTTGTAGAGGGCTAATGAGCTAAAAAAGACTAGGAACCCTAAAAAGTTAATATGTAAAAAGTTTGTCTTTCAAATGTGGTGCAGCTGAACTTTCATTTCTCCACTGGCCTTCCAACACTTTGGTGTTTTGAGGCGTTCCTGATGACAGTCCTGTTTAAATACTAAGCCTGCTTTGCTCTGTCCAGGCTTGCTGTAGGTGATCTTAAAGTACTGACACAGTGAATAACTCTCATATACTGCTTATCTGTGCAGTACAATATTTAGATTTCAATCTGCTGGGACGGGGGTCTGCAGTCCATCAGTTCAAGTCTCACTGCTGTAAACACTCAGCCCATTTCAGGTTTTGAAGACGACAAAAACACCACCGCCTTGTATGGTCAGACGAACTGAAGATGGATGTCTGTGTTTACATGAATCACATAACAAAAAAAAGATTTCCCGTATTGATTTTGATCTGATTTTATGCTGCAATGTGTGAGAGAGAGAGATTTAAATAGATCCATCAGACGGGTCGGGGTAGTGATTACTCTCGTATGTGCTAATCCAATAGGTTTCCTCACATAGTTAAAGGAATAGTTTGACACTTTGGGAAAATGCTGCTCTTATACCCATCATTAAAAATGAGGGTAAAGCCAGGAGCCTGTTTGTTTTGCATAAAGCCTATAAAGAGAGAATAAGCCACTGTGACATTACCCACTGGTTCATGAAGTCTCTCTTTTTGATTCTGTTTTGGAGTCGGAAATGACTTGATTTTGATGAGAGAGTGGCGTGTTAGGTTATCAGCTGTAAACTGTAAGCCTACACATGCCTGCTAATTAGGGGTAAGCAATCTCTCTACTGGGTTTGTGCCTTTTGGAGCATTTTTAGCTCATTTATCTGAAATAATATGGGTCACTGTGGGGTTAATAATGATAAGAGACCTTTCAACACTTTGTACTCCAGTTTTGGTGAGTGAAAGTCTAGTAATTTATGAGTCTGTTACTTAACACCAGTAAGCAGGTATCTTTGTCTGTGCACTGCAACTTGCACTGTTTGGATGCAGCTTGGTAACCACGCTCGCTAGTGTTAACTGATAACTCCCCTTTCTCTAAATATGGTCAGCAGCCAAAACACTAAAGCTGAAGCTTCCAAAGGCAAAGTGCAGAAACCAGTGGGTGCCACTGTCCAACTTTTATATGCAGTCATGCAATTAATACACATTCCTTTATAACAAGATTTTAAAAGGACCATTTCTGGCACCACAGGACACCATATGAGGGTGACCAACTCCCAACAAACTACATGTGGGACAAAGAGTGTGTTTGTGTGGGGCAAGTTTCTAAAGCTCAGAGGAATTTAGCATGTGAAGGACATATTTTATGTGAATATAACCTTCTCATCTCCCTTGCTAAATAAATACAATGTGCATAAAAGGAAGTTGTTTAGTCCTCCTCTCTTACTCTCATGTGGCCTCCTCTCCATTCCACTTTAAAACAGTTTTTGGCTGTTATTTCAGTTGCTTTTTTAAATTTAGTAATCCTTTGGGTTTCAGCAGGGATGCATCCATTAAATTAAACATCTCTCCTGAGCTGCAGGTTTCTTGTGAGAATCAAAAAACAACAAGATCGTCCTTTAGAAAAGTGTCTGTATTACAGTGTTGAGCTTAGAACACTAATCAATCAAAATGTGGACCAGGATCTCAATATAAGGGACAGAGCAACATGGGATACAAATGCTGTGCAGACTCACATAAAGAGGGACCCTAGGCTAGAAATACTCCAAAAAGTCGCCCTTTTTACTTACAGTCTTTATGTTTTCCTAAGCTAAAATCTGCTGACTGTAGAGTCATATGTACAACAGAGGGACAACCACCTGCCCACCTGACTAACCTGCCATAATGCAAGTCACAATATTTCACAAAAAGATGTGCTGTTTATTTATTGTTTATTATCACTTTAACTTGCCAAATGTCTGATTCCCATTCAACTAAAATGATAATTACCATATTTCAGACTGGTATTCATGTCACATGTTTCTACTCTTATTGACCAAGCAAAGCTGTCTTTAATGGATGCATGAATGCATCAGGGGTAATATGGGGTTCAGCATATTACCCAAAGGGGAATTGAACCATTGATCCTGTGATTATTAGAAACCCTGTTAAACATTAAACCACATACTCTTCTTCTTCTGGCTGCTCCCTTTAGGGGTCACCAATGCCTCCATCTCACCCTATCCCTCACATCCTCCTCTGTCACACCAACCATGAAACCCCAAACTCTGAAAAATCAAAACACCTGCTCTAAAATCAGATTGTAATTAAAAACTAATCACGTCTTGTAACAGCACGCCACTATAAGATCAGAGCATGCACATCCACACATGTTTTAACATCTTCACACCAGGCGGAGCAGGACTGTAAGGACACTGGGACCCCAGCAGGGAGTCATTTTTGAGAAGTCGCGTTCAAGGCCGGCAGTGGTGAGCTGGAAACCGATACAGTGGCACTGGCTGCTCCATTGCAACTGCTGTAAGATGCATCAACATTTTGGCAGCTACAGGCAGTAAGAGTGTCAGATTGTGAAACATCTGAGACTTAAAGGCCAGCTTTGCCATTTCTCAAATAGCCTGCACAACTCCACGACAATTCAAATACAAACATATTAATTAGCGAGCTTTAGAAATGCAGGAATCTGGTGAGGACGATGGATTCCCGTTTGTAGTCTCTGTGCTAAACTATTAGCAAACCAGACATGAGCGTGGCATTGATCTTCTCAAGGCTAAAAAATAAATAAATAAATCAGTATTTTAATAAATATAGAGCCATGTAGCCCGAGTTGATTGTTAGGGTCAGTCTGTTCCCTGCTGGCAAGCATGAAGGTAAAATTCTAAAGTTTCTCCAAAATATAAAAAAGTGGATCTTTTAGAAGAGAAGAACTGGTTTGTCTGGACCTCAAATATAAAATATTGCCACAACATTTTGTTTACACACTATCTCACATTTATTTTTATTTTTTTCTTTTCAAATGGGAAAATCACTGCAAAAACTAAACAGATAACCTGGAGAGCCGGCATGAATTTTAACAATGGGTTGTCCAGTGTGTGATATAAGCCATATGTAATGCAATGACAACATTTTATTGTGATTTTTCTATTTTAGGTTTATTGGGACTTGCAGCCAAAGTGATGAAGATAATTAAAGATGAATACTCTAAATAAATATTACTACTTCTCTATATGACCTGTTTCCCTCGTTTCCCTTCACACACTGACCTTTAACTAAACCTGCTCCGAGTTTAAGCCTTTTATGCACTTAAATGTAAATTAAGTCACAGGGCTGAGCACCTGTTATAAAACCAGCGCTGCTGAAAGGTTCTGAGGGTATTTCCCGGACCATCAAAGACTCTTTTAGCCATCTGTGTAAATAAATATCTCATCTGCTGTGAAGGTTGCCAACTATATTTCAGACACTCATAATTCAAAATTACACCCAGCAAGTCCTTTCTTGTGTTATTAAAAATAATAAAAGAAAGCAGGCAAATAAAAACTATTTTAAAACCTGACCCTGTTTTAGGCTGAAATAATCACAAGCTGAAGAAAGAGAAGCACAATGTTGACATAATGTTTAAAATTGTTTCAACGTGTAGCAATTTTCTTTTGTCCAGAAGAACTGAAAAGGCGAGGATTCATGAAATATCTCCAGAAAGCAGTAAGTGGTGTCAGGGTTGCCAGGTTTGCATGAGAAAACAGGTCAATGGCTGATAAAAGCTATCCCAGAACAATCCCAATAGCCACAGCTGGGAAGAAGAGGTGGACACAGTTACAGCACACTGTGTGTTGATGTGGAGGGGGTCTGCCTACATGCTTATCTGGAGTCAGTGTTGTAGGATCTGGGTATAAAACAGATGATTTAATTTAAAATATTGAGTTTTATTCATAGATATTTCTGTCAGGACTACTGTAGTCAAAAAAAGATTGACATGTCCGTTTCCTGTGATTTATATTTGGTAATATAACTGCCCTTCCATGTGCATATTTGTAATGCGTGAACCAGAGCAGCAGCAGGACCCAAGCACAGAACAGAGTGTACATCAATCATGGAAGAAATGATGCTGTGCTGTTTGACTGTCTGAACCATTCCTGCAAAAATTAATACCATAGCAGAACAAAGACTATAAAAAAAAGGCCTAAAAAGAAGGATTTCTCTGGTTGTTTCATCTCACCTGGACGCAGCGATCTCTCCCTTCTGCTTGGCAATGGCTGCAGCCCTCTGAGCGCCCTCCACCGCCCGCTCCACCTTCTGCTTGATCTTAGTTCCCTTCAGCTGGATCACCCTCTTCTTCATGGCCTTCACTAGCATGTTGTTCATGTACTTGCCCTCCTCCTTCCCTCCCTCAGCAAATGTGGTGCAGCCGTAGCCATGTCTCTGGTTGTTGAGCCACTCACCCTCATACTTCAGCCCACTGGACCTCTCGCTTATTCCATATCCCGAGCGCTTGTCGTTCTTCCACTCGCCCATGTACACCTCTGTGGTAGTGGCATCAATGTCGGCCTCCACTGGGGGAAAATCCTCGGCTCCAGCCAGGCTCTCATCCCCAATGCTGACTGTGGAGTTGGTGTCGCTGGCGTTGGAGCTGAGAGCCGAGTCCGGCCTCAGGAAGCTGATCTTGCTCTTCTGGCTGGACAGCGATGTGCTTGAGTCAGACTTCCTCAGCTTACCCAGCAGGGAGCTCCTGCGAAACAGGCCCTTCTTCTTGTTCTTAACAGCCTCGGGGTCGACCTGGAGCGTGAGGGCGAAGCCTCCGCGGGACGGCCCCAGCTGGGTAGGCGTGGAGATGGGTGTCTCCTCACCTGAGGCATTTGTGGTGGTGATGACTGGGACGTCCTGCTGCAGGATGGTGCCATTGCTGTGCTCGCTGCGGAGGGAGGTCAAGGAGGTGCGAAGAGGGGAACGGACAACTGCTGCCATGCCGTAGGGGACACTCTGTCGAACACCATAGCCATGCCGCATCCCACCAGTGAACTGACCCTGGAAAGTACCTGGAAACCATAAAAGACTGTAAATATTTTGTTACTGCATCAAAGATCCTGAGCATGAGATATTTTACGCTAGAAACATGGCTCTATTTATGACAAACCCACCACTTTGTAATTACAGGATTAATTAATTATTGCTGTATAAAATTTCAGTCACAAGTGACAGTAAGACACTCCAATTACACAAGACACAGTAGAGAAATTATCAACAAAATGCAGAGGGAGCACAGCAGTGTGCGGGCCATGTGCTTTATTTTTATCTATTCTCTCCTATACTTTGAGTTTTGTCCTGTCAACTGTTGTCTCACTGCAATCTCCTTTTCTGTCTTCTCTTTCCATTCACTCCCAGTCGGCTGCAGCAGATGGTCCACGCTTTCTGATCCTGGGTCTCCCTGAGGTCTCTTCCTGTTAATAGGGAGCACGTCCTCCCTATCACTACCAAGTACTTGGCCACAGGGGGATGAATGGCATTTACCTTACAATATAAAGCACCCTGAGACCGCCACTTGTGTTCTATATAAATAGCACCTGCAAAAAAATAAATAAAAAAGCTGTCTCCTATGCCCTATCCTGATGTGTGCCATCCAAGAAGTGTGACTACCCCATCGTGGCACCACGGACCTCAACACCTGTGATAAGTCTGTTCGGTAATAATATGTCGTATAAATACACGATATTGATTAACTGTAGGATAATGGCTGCAACTATATCTAGCTCGCTCATTACGTTCACACATTTTCATAGATCCTACAAAATGTGCATAGACTCAAAGTCAGTTCAGAAGCCTTCGCTCTTCCTGGTGTCTCAGTAAAATTTATCATTGTTCCAACATGACAACATACTCATAACCACAGAGCAGTGCAAACACATCGCCCACTACAGCAGGGATTCAATGCATTCGTTTAAGATAGTGAAAATAGTAAATCTTAACACCTTAGCTCCATTAGCATGCTAATAGTGCCATTCTTAACATGTTAGCGTTTGAGTCCAGGCTCACAGAGCTGCTGTTGTTCAAACGTTCATTTCTGCCAGAATGTCATGGATATCTTTAGAGTGACGAGTCTCATTCAGTAATATGCTCAGTGACAAGTCATCTTAGCATCTGCTCTCAAGATAAAATAGATGTGTGTGTGTGTGGATTACTGTGACAGCAAGGCCCCAGCCTGCAAGGCCAAGAGGGCACGAAGCTTGTGGGCTATTATTAAATCCTGACATGTGGTGCTCTCACACCCACCCTCCTCCAACCACAGCTTCCAGTACACTTCACCTCAAAGCTGATGAGTCAGCTGTTAAGGAGGGAACCCAGTACAGGAACAATGAAATATATTTGTCTAATTCATTTACTGTAGTTAAAAAGGTAACCCGAAGGGATAAGGAGGACCGCCAGAAGCTTACAGGGAAATAGTAGGGTTACTTAGTACAGCTCCAATTTAGTGGTACTTAACTTTTAATTGCATTTGATGCCTTTTAAAAAAACAAACAAAAAAAAAAAAACAGGTAGTCAGGTGTATTTCAGAGGGTAATATTGTATTTCATCCTCATATTTTTTTAAAAGTAAAATGCGCACACAAAGTTCAATAGTAACTTTACATTCCTCAGTTGTAACATTAAAATAGTGGCCAGATCCATCAGCAATATACAGCACCTAACATTTGTGAGGACTCGTGCTGCTGCATAACTGCACACTTTAATACATGTTTGGTATGTACAGCACTTGTAAGATGAGGGCTTTGTTTTTTTAATATATATTTTTTATTAATTCTGAGTAGTTATCCTACCTCTGTGCATGAGGTGTGGTTTAACAGAATGGAAACTTTCCTGTAGGGGTTTTTATTTCCAACAAGCTCGGAGCACCTCTTGACTGACAGCAGCAGGGTGGTGTTTTCTTCTGGTTACAGAGGCATCATTAAAGACCACTGGGTTCATCAGGCCGCAGTGTTTTGCACTTAGTGATTTGTCTCCAACGATCTCGGCTGGAGGTGTTTGGTTGTGATGGTGCACAATTTACTAACCATCCAGTTTTTAAAAAAACAAAACAAAACAAAACAGCTGCAATCCAGAGGCACGAAAGTGATAAAGTACGGCATTTCAGGACTATCCTGAGGTCCATTTCCATTTTGCTTTTTACTTCACAACATTTTATAGCAATAGATAAGCAATAAAATGATATGCATAACAAAATATTACGTTTTTTTAATTCAACTTTTAAAAACACATTAGGAGGCTGAATCCCCTGAACCTCAAACCAGTACATCAATAATAAAATGTCAGTAATACTAACTGAAAACCCTGGATTACTTTGCATACAAAGTGGGCTACTTTTACTTTTGATTACATACTTTATTTCACAATACTCAAGAAAAAAAAAAGACTATATTATTCATTAAGTAAAGGATCGGAGTCCTTCTTTAACTATGGGTATATTGACAGGAATGTTGTGCACAGGCCCAGTCGGGAGTTTTATATTTAAATATGAGATACCATTTTATGCAGGTTAATACTTTTACTTCCACTACACTTACATGACAGTAAAAGCTACTTCACAGATTTTATGATCATTTTAGAAAATAAAATACTTCCTCTAACCCCACAGAGACCTGAAGCAGCTGTTTTATTGTGCATGAAGATTTCCTTTAGTAGTAACTATATCTGTTTATATTCGAGTATTTCACTTTATTATAGTCATGAGGTACTTCTTTTAGTTGTGTAGAGGTCTGCAGCCACACTTTTAATGTGCATAAACATTTTTTTTTCTGTGGTAATTCAGTACATACTGGAGTATTTCACCATAGTACAGCTATAAGGTATTTTACTTGAGTTTCAGTATTTAAGTATGTTTATTTTTCCTTAAACAATCCAAACCTCTGACCCTGCTGTGGTCTGCTGCAGTTTTCATAAATAAAGTATTTCACTTTAAGTACTTTAGTTACTTCAGTTACCTTTACTTAATGCTATAATCTGAATACTCCTAACCTTGCAGAGGCCTGCAGCAGCAGTTTTTTTTAAAAATAAGTAACTAAGTACATTTATTTGAGCACTTTACTTTAGTACAGTTATAATGTATTTTACTTGAGTAGTTTTTTTATTTATGTATGATTACTTTTACTAAAGATTCTGAACTTACCCTTCTGAGGCATGAATCTGCAGTTTTAATGACCACAAACATTTACCAAAAAAAATACATGTACTCGAGTATTCTATTTGAATATTTATATATTTAACCAGTAATGCTTTTACTTAAAAAAAAAAAAATCTGAATACTCTCACTAACTGTGCAGAGATGTGCATTAACAGTTTTAATGTTCATAAGCATTTTTTTTCCCTGTGGTAACTAAGTACATACTGTATACGTTAGTATTTCACTTTAAGTATAGTTTTAAGGTACTTTGAGTGCATGTATATGTAAGCATTTTAATTTTTACTTAAAGAAGCTGAAGCGCCAGTTTTAATGTGCATTTGTTTCAATAATAACTAAGTGCATATACTATATTAAAAGATTTAACTTGAATACACTTATACATTCCACTATATTTCATTATCATCCTGTATAGATTTCAGAGGTAATAATTTTACTTTTCACTTCATTATTTATGTGGTAACTTTAGTATATTCTCATTTATATGTGAAATAAATGAGGAGTCTATCATATAAGTCATGATTTACCCAGAGGTAGCCTACCTAGACCAATGATAATCTTTGGAGACATATTACATACAAAATATGATATACAAGTAAAATGTAATAGTTAAAGACAGCATAAGGCTACTTAAACCTAAGGATCTCTGCAAACCAAACCTATAAAGTTATCAATATTCAACAATTTAACTCCAATTTACAAACAATGTGAATCAAGATTTTTACTTGTTGATCCTTTTATACATATTCAGTGTCACTCTCACCTCCATCCGCATACGTCTCCGTCCCGTATCCATCCTGGAGCCCGTTATTCCAGGTCCCCTCATACTTTGCTCCGCTGCCAACACTGATGCGGACGCCATATCTCCCTTTGAAGCCATGAGTCCATTCCCCTTTGTAAATCCAGTGTCCTTTGGTTTCTGCTCCCAGACCGTGACGCTTCCCCTGCGACCAGTAGCCCTCGTAGGTGTTCCCACTGGGCCAGGTGTAGACTCCCACCACCTCGAAGCCGTAGTTCCAGGAGCCCGAGAACTCGCCCTGCCCTTTGGGTCCGGTGCAGATGCCATGGCCGTGGGCTTTGCCCCCCTCCCAGCCTCCGCAATAAGCTCCGCCGTCATCAAACTCAAAGCGACCTCCACTCATTCCTCACCGCAGAAAAACGCACAGAAAGTAAAGCTGATTTTATCCGTTACCTGGCTAAAGATAAGAGCTCCGTCAGCCTGACTTCACCTTCACCTGACATTAAAACTGGCAGCAGATATCCTCAGAGCTGAACTTGGTTTCTTCTTTCGAAGTTGGTTTGGGAATTTCTGAGCGTGTCCATGAAGCTCCGGGGCGCACTTCACACTTTATTTTCTGTTTTGTCCCCCCTCTTTTCTCCGGATTACTCCACTGCTTATTGGATTCGTCGATTAAACTAATTAACTACCCATTCAACAGATTCCCTCCAGGATAATTTACACCTAGTTGCTGATTTGGATCCAATTAATTGCCGGTTACTGAGTCGGAATTGTTTCTGTATCTCTGTCTTGAAAAGCCAGGGATCTTACATGGCTTTACCAGGTGGCCACAGAGAAAAGCCCCTCTCCCCCTGTCCCTGCCACCCAGCTATCTCCCGACAGTCGCTGCTGTTGGAAATATTTTAGCAGACCTAACAAGGCGACCAGTCCACACACACACACCCTTCCAAAAATACAACCCAATCCTTACTCTGCTGCCTGCAAGGAGCCATGCCAAAGAGTCTTGCCGCTTCGGGACAGGACTCTGCTCTCCATAGGGTTTCACCGCTGCACACATGAAGTGCGCCCAGTTGGAACACAATTATTCTCTAATAGGCTGTTAAGCTTGAATAGAGAGATATCTGAGCGCACACGCACCAATGTTATATCCCATTCATCTTCCTGCATGACGCAAAGCATCTGTGGTTTACACGACATTAAGTCAAGTATTTCCACAACTGCAAATTAGCCTGCAGCACGTGTACCTGTGGTCTGTGGACTTAAAGTAATTTGACCACATATGTAGGCCTGTATGTACATCCCTTTTGGTACTGTCCTGTTTTACTAGGAAAGAATGCTTTAACATCTTTTTTTTTTTTACCATAGCCTATATTTCACATAATATATGGATAACTGCAGGTGTCATGATCCAGATTTTTGTTTCTTGTTATATTTATTATTTTCTTTTTGTGTTTAATTGTCTTTTTAGTTTCTCCTGCCTTCCGTGTCCCTGTCTTTGTCATCATAAAGTTAGTTTTGTTTCACTTCCTGCTTTTGCTTCTTTTCCTTCTTTGCATTGTATGCCCTTGTTAGTTCCACCTGTTGCCCACCTAAATCTCATCACCAATCACAGGTGTTTACATTCACAGGCCACTTTATTAGGTACAGTTTTACACTTTGCAAGTATCACGTTTGACCCCCTTTTGCCTTCAGAACTTCCTTAATTCTTTTTGGCATAGATTTAACACATTGGTGGAAACATTCCTCGGAGGTTTTGGTCCATATTGACATGACGGTAGAAGATGGGTACAATGTTTTCATAAACGGATGGACATGGTCAGCAACAATACTCAGGTAGTCTGTGGTGTTTCAATGATGCTCAGTTGGTACTACAGGGCCTAAAGTGTGCCAAGAAAATAATTCCTCACACCATTACACTAGCAGCAGCCTGAACTATTTGTACAAGGCAGGATGGATCCACACTTTCATGTTGTTTATGCCAAATTCTGACCCACAGCACAAATCGAGACTCATCAAGCATCAGGCCAGGTTTTTCCAGTCTTCTATTCAACAGTGTGGTCTTCTGCTGCTGTATCCCATCTGCCTCAAAGTTCAACATGCTGTGCATTCAGAGACGCTGTTTTGCATACTTTTGTTATAACAAACACTTATTTGATTTACTGTGGCCTTCCTATCAGCTTAAAGCAGTCTGGCCATTCTCCTCTGATCTCTGGCATCAACAAGGCATTTTCATCCAGAGAACTGCCGCTCACTGGATATTTTCTCTTTTTCCAGATCATTCTCTGTAAACCCAAGAGATGGATGTGTGGGAAAATCCCAGGAGATCTGCAGTTCCTGAAATGCCTAGACCAGCACCAACAACACTGTCATATCAAAAGTCACTAAAATCACCTTTTCCCCCCCATTCTGATGTTTGGTTCAAACTTGCTGCAATGCAATTGTCTGATTAGATATTTAAATTAACAAGCAGTTGAACAGGTGTACCTAACAAAGTGGCCTCCTTCCTTCTGTTTTTGTCAGATTGTCTGTGCTCTGTGTGTTTACCTTGCATTCCCCATACCCCTTTTTTTGGATCCCTGTTTTAACTCTGGGACTTTGTGTATTGTGAATAATCATTAAAAAAGGTTGTGTTTTAATTGTGCCTGTCCCTGTGTCTTTCACAAACCTGACCCCTCATAACCGCAGGAGTCTATTAAAGAATAAAATAAAATCCAACATCAGTTTCAGTATCTTATAACCCTTACAGGCCCTAGAAATGAGACGTCACTCTTCAGCCCTCTGCTGGACGATTTTGGTAAAAACAACATATAATTATTGACTCAAAGTTTTGATAACTCTGTGATTTAAGGAGCCGGCATACAATTGAGGGCTGCATTACAAACAGCTTTTTTTTTTTTTTTTAATGTGTCACTTTGTAGTGATGGTTCATCTTAATCAAAGTCAGTTTAGCACTGATTTCTGTTTCCCATTTGTGAGGTGATATTTCTTGACCAGCAGTATTTCTCAGTGGTAGGAAGGCTTAGCCTGCTATGATCACAACAACAGAAGAGTTCAGACTGAAGAGAAATGCTCCCCTGTTCTCATTCTGCTATATCATATTACACAAACTCAATGAAGGAACTCTACAGTATAGACTGCAGTCCTTCTTTGCGGCACCGGACAAAAAGTTACAGATTCAATCGAACCAAAGCTAGTATTAATGCATTCATGAGGAAATATCCAATTACAAGAAAAAGTTGCACTTAAACTCCTTTAGTCATGAGTCCAATCCAAATATATTTATAACTCACACGTAAAACAATGTTGACCAAAGTGCTGCACATGAAACAAAGGGTTAATCAGTAAAATAAGAGATACACCATTCACACATCAATAAAAATATCCGAAGAATCACAAAAATACAGGAGATAATACAATTCCCTGAATAACTAAACTCAGTCCGGGCTGAAAGCCAGCCTATCATGAATCTGAACTTTTTGAGCTGCGTTGTGGATACTGCAGCTTTTGACTGGCGAGAAGACTGAAATGTCGTATCTGTGGAATATTTTTCTAAGGAGTCAAACCAAAAAGACTAAACACCCCTGATTTACTCTTTAAAAACACATTGTTTATCTAAGTTTTTATGTTTAAAATGTGAACTCTTACTTTGATAAAGATGGGTTTAGCAAAATAAACAAAAGGGAAACATTTAAGGATTACCCAGACTAAGAGTTTTTTGTGGAAACTAGCTAGAAATGTTCAAACGTTTTCCGATTCTTGTCCATAACAAGGTTAGGATGCCTTTAGGAGGCATCTGAGCTCCAACAAACAGCTAGAGTCCCAAAAAGAACAAGGAGAACTGTGAGCAGATGGTACGACCTCTGCAGAGCCCTGATCCTACCATCACAGAGTCAGTCTGGGATTACATGAGGAACCACAAGAGACTGAAACAGACTAAATCTCTGGTAAGTTCTGAACTGGGCTGGCATTTTTATAGCATTTAGTAGTTTTACAGCCACTCATAGCAAAGTCTCCAGGATACTTGGAACAACCAGCCAAAACTGTGTGTAAGGTTGCCTGTGGGAACTACTGTTTAAGAGGTCACACTCAGTGATTGAACTTATTTTACCTGTCAATTTTACCTGTCCATCAAACATGTCTAACACTGAAATAAAGACTAAAGATAAGCACACTGACTCAAGGTAGGATGTGTTCTACACATAAAGAGAAGTCAATACTGCATATTACTAAAAGGATAACTATAATTTAATGTACTGCACCACGTATAATACATTATTGTAAAACATTCATATATTTCAAAACTCCATGCTTATTAAGACAAAAAGCAAAAATTGTATTTATTTTTAACATGTTCCAAATGTTTCCAGGGTTGAGATTAGTTTTAAACACAGGTTGTGGTGAGAAACTGACATCCACTCATCGTGTGCATGAATGTTGTTGTAATTTTGGGCTTTTAATTATTTCTTTGAACTGTTCTTTTTCCAGGGTGGAATGATTGTACAGCACACGTCTTTTAAGACTTTTCTTTGAAAACTTAAAAAAAAAAAAAAATTTGGGTGCACAAATTTGAATTTATTTTGAATTTTCTCCAATCTGCAAAGGATCAAAAGTATACATACAGGCTCAAGTATATACATACACCCCCACTGATGTATGGTTACATTTACCTTAGCAAGTTGCACCTCAACCAGATGCTTTTGGTAGTCATTAACAAGTTCCTGACATAATTCTGGCTGGAGATTTGACTGCTCTTTTTGGCAGAATAGGTAGAGTTAATTTACATTGGTTGGTTTCCTGGCACAGACCTGGGTTTTAAGTATACTCCATAATTGTCAATAGGGTTGTAATTACCTGAAAAATGGCCAACACTAGTCTGCCAAAGGGTTCACTTTGACCCACAGGATGGCTTTGTGAAGTCTGAAAGCTATAGTGAAGTCATTAATTACTTAATTCCATCCATTCTGCTTATCCCATTCAGGGTTGCCGTGTGGCTGGAGCCTGTCCCAACTGCCATGGAGGAAGAGGCAGGATACACCCTGGACAGGTTGACAGTCTGTCACTGGGCTAACAGAGAGAGGCAGACGTTCATGCTCACACTCACACCTGCAGCCAATCTAGAAATGCCAATTAACCTAACACGTACTGAGGGAGGAAACTGGAGCACCTGCAGAGAGCCCGGCACAGGGAGAACATACAAACTCCACACAGAAAAGCCCTTCAAACCCAGGACCTTCTAACTGTGAGGCAACAGTGCTAACTGCTGCATCACCACACTGCCCAATTACTTAACTCTATTTCTATAAAATACATTTCTATTCTTGGTGTGGTGACGCCGGTTTTACTCCACAGGAGTAAAAATGGATGGAAAATGAAATTTTGCATCTGTTTTGCAAATAAATCACCCATTAAATGAGAAAAATATTAACAAGAAATGATACCTTCTGTTGTGGTAGTGAATTTTAACTTTTACTTGAAAATACTGTATGGTTTCAGATAAAAAAAAAAAACCAACAAAAAAATGTTTTCTAACTGCCCTCTGTAAATTTAAATCAAAACTTGTGCAGTGCTCTATGATGGGGTGTGTGAAAGTTTTGGGGGGATGTATGCTGTTTTTATTTATCCCAGTGTGCTCAAACAGCTTTGCTTTCTGTAAAAACTGTCTTTTTTACTGATTTGACTGGTTGAACAAAGGTTGGATTGACTCAACACACCATCTTTTGGTGCAAATTGGTATTACATGAAAGTGCAGGCCCTAGTTCAGGGGTCGGCAACCCGTAATCCGGAAAGAGCCATTTGAACCCGGTTTACACGGGAAAGCCGCAAATACTAGCGGAAGCCGGTAGCCGCGAGTGACACATATATTGAGAAACTAAAATAAATAAATAAATGAATAAAATGATTTTATTTTAATAGTTCGAGATCACACTAATGTTCCAATTTAAAACTACAACAAAAACCGAACTGAGAAAAATAAAATGCACTTCAACTGGATACTTATAATTTACTTCCGCGAGCCGCACAGAGCCGCACATTAAGCCTGGTAGTGGGGAATTTACATTATAAAGAGAGAAGAAATTTGGAATATTTAAAGTTTTTATACAGTGGTTTTACTGGTTCGGCCATCAAATTAGGCTGCATGTGACCCATGAACTAAAGTAAGTTTGGCACCTCTGGTCTAGTCCAAAGAGTCATTTTGTAACTGGAAGAAAAACACGTAATGTCTGGTGATTATTTTGTGAGTTGCCCTTATAAGCAGACCAGTACAGTATGGAAATGTGTGCGCGCACTGTGGCCCACAGCCTCCATTGTCCTTACAGGAGCCGCTTGACCTTCCACTGAAACGCTCCCTCCGAGGGTTTCCACGGCGCATGTTTGTGCGTAACGCATCATGTGATGTAATACGGTTACCCATCGATTTAATTGTAAGTGCAGCGGCATGCTCGAGTAAGTAGGTATTTGCATATGGATTAGGGTGTGCGTCTTTTTTTTCCTGTTTTCATTGGGGGGCGCGGAGCTGTCCCCAACTGACGGATGCTGTCGCTGCTGCAGCAGCCGCGTGAACCGGTGATGCTGCTGCGCTCGAGCCGCTGATCTCTCTCTCGTTCGCTCGCTCTCTTTTCTTCTCTCTCTCTCGCTCTCTCTCTCCATCCTTTCCCTCCTCGCTCCTCTCCTCCACACGCGCAAAACGCTCTGTCATGGCGTCTTCCAACCATGTTACCCCTACCAACTGTAGCTGGTGGCCCATCTCAGCCATGGATGAAGACGGCAAAATCGCAGACGGGGAGGAGTGCGAAGAACCGGCGGCAGAGCCCAAACCCTTCAATAAAGACAGGCTCGTTTTGTACCACTGGACGCAGTCTTTCACCTCCCAAAAGGTAAAAAATAAAATAAAAAATACAAATAAAAATAAGAGCTTGAAAATGGAGGTGGCTCCACGTCTCTTTGCATGCCATGATGCTACAGCTTGGAGCTTCCTGTGTTTGTTTGCTGTGACCAAAGTGTGTTTGCATCTGTGCATGTTTATCCTGCACATATACCTCCGGAATATGAATATCATCCTGCAGCTGGGCAGAGCTCCCGTTTGAGACGTTAACGCTGCAGCATGGGGGGCTCAGTCTTTCGATAGATAGTGTGTGTGTTTAAAAAAAACAAAAGCAAAAAAAACCCCTTTATTTTACCAGGGAAAAGAAAGGTTCTCATTTACTAACATGACCTGCTGTTTGATCAATATTCTGTCATTAATCACCGCACAGATCAGCTTTCATATCTTATCTGCTTCCATCCTCGATTGACACCGTTGGGACTATTATCTGCCCATAATGCTGGTGAACGTAGTTAGGCTACTATGTGCATTGACACATGACATCCTAAATAATTGATTAAAATGCTGTGCAAAACAAACTAAAGGCCATCTCCCACCTTCTGCAGCTAAATCACACCATATGTTATTTTCATGTCTTCCTTCAGTCTACCTGTGATTTATTAACCTCTATGCTCCCACAAAATGAGCATGCGGTTAAAATATTGTATTCAAGCTATTCAAGTAACTTTGAAAAAATAAAAAAATATTATACAGAGTAATGTAGTAGAATGAAGCTGTAAATTAAAGGGACATGCTACTAGTTTTATGGAGAAAGAACAGTTTAAACATGAAGCCATAGACTGTATATAAAAGATGAACTTAGCCATTACCAATTGGTTTGTGATGTCCTCATTTTGAAGTCTAAAGGGCCCAAAGCCATGATTTGGTGTCGTTTTGGCTGGTCTTGTATCTCACGATTTTTGTAACCTTGTGTGGGTGGCGAGACTGGCATGGTCGCGTCAAGTCTTACTACCGTTTCGATGATATATCAGTGCAAAAGCTCAGAGATTCACAAATTATACAGAAGGAGATGCTGGAGAAGATTGAAAAGATGAGACTTTCTCAAGAAAACTTCCGGTTTTGACTTCTTCTGTTCCAGTGCTGATGCGGCGGTTTTGTCTGAGTGGCGACTCCTAGTGTTCAGAAGAATACTGCAGACCAAATGGTGACAGGGTTGTGGCGATGCCAAAGTTAGTTTGCAACACTACTAATATACTGCGCATGTCCAATGCACATATACAGATATCATGTAATTAGTGCTAAGTAGCTAATAATATACTGAAGCACAAACTTCCTGGACAGTCTGTACCATGCAGGAAGCCACAGTATTTGTCACACACTTCCATTAACGATGATACAAAATGCACCAACAGCACAAACATGGTGGAGAGGTTCATTTTAGTGACTCCAGTTAGCAGAGGTGAAGCATAGCAGGCAGCGATTGGCCACAGTCTCTTGTCTCTGTCACACCCCAGCTCCTGTATCATGAAGGTTAGACCAAAACTGTTTCTTTCCCAGGCTGAAAACATGTTTATTTCTGTATTATAGTTAGGCATTTTAACATGGGAGTCTATGGGGACGGACATGCTTTTGGAGCCAGCCTTATATGGACATTAGAGGAACTACACTAGATACTAGGTGTTTGGCCTATTGAGAATGGTATCAGTGCTACAGCTCTAAAACCGCAATGGCTACCTTTTAGCTCAAACTGTCACTCAGAGGGAAGTTACTTGACTTGTTGCTGAAAGAGATGCTACCAGTGTCAAGTGGCTATCAATGAAGTAAAGCCACTACATTCAGAGTGAACGTACAGTAGTGTTGTTTATTTTAAGGCAAAGGTACTCAAAGAGTTACTTTTCTCACTAGATAAATCTGTAGCATAACAGATGGTGGTAATTAAACATTATTGAAAGACTTTGAGACGTTGAGTGACAGGTAGCACCTACCTGTTACTCAAAGCAGCCACATATAATGCTTAGCTGCTATCATTTAAAGCAGCTGTTATGCAGGGGACCAAGACCGTTATCTGTAAATATGTTTATTTCTGTTGTAAAGTTGTACATTTTAACATGGACAACTATGGGGATTGACTCACTTTTGGAGACAGCCTCTAGAGGTCACCAGAGGAACTGCAGTTTTTGGCATTTCCATGTTGGTTTTCTTTTTTTAGCCTTTGAGTTTTCTGCTTGGAAATGACTCTTATGATGGCACTGTGAGGATGTCAGGGTTTGGACACTTGATGATTTTGAATAACGTGGACACTTTTATGCTGCATTGCTCATAATTGCACATCTGTCACACAGATATGCATGAAAACTCCCCAGTTAACAAAAAAACCCCCCCCATAATATCTGGTTCTTTGGCAAAGTTTGCACATATAAGCTTTGTTACTTAAAAAATTTTGGGGAAAAAGAATGAAAACCACTGTTTATTTGTTAATTAAATAAACAGATCATGCCACACACCACAGCATTTATAGCCCAAATGAAATTGCAGTGCCAATCCCCCTGATAGGTCCTAAAATGAGACAGGCACAAGCTGTACAATGAAAACATACATTTAAAACACTTAGAGCTTGATAACAAAAAGCAGAAAAATATGAGAAGTTTATTCCCTTTCTGCAACAGCTGTGTCCACCTGATTAGTGCATAAGTTCTCATGTAAATGATGCCATAATTTGGAATTGATTAACATACCTTTTTAAAGGTATACTATAATTAAACATTTTATTTTCAGAGTGAAAACAGATGATGAGATGTTTAAAGAGTTTGTTTGGATGCCTTTAAAAGGCCTTCAGTGTACTCATGATAGATGTGCATATAATAAAAAACAGAAGATATTTTTATTCATTGCACAACAACAGTAGAACTCACAAAGTTTTATTTTCATTTATTTGCATCTTATAGTGTGCTAAGAACTTCTAGAGCTGTCTTTCATGATACAAACTTTAGACCTTGTTAACACACAGCTTCTTTCACATGTACACAAACCGTGTCCCTTTCCGCTTTCATGCAGCTTTATGGGAAATGTAGGATCCAGCCTTGTGAAGCTTAACCCATACAAGCGATTAAAAGTCAGGATATTGCTGCCTATCTCCTGTAAATTAATGTGCATCAAATGTTAAATTCCTAAACTGCCCCTTTAAAAATGCGCTCAGCTTTGAAATGTCAACTGGCATTTCATCCTTTGTGCTCATCGGCCACCATCTGTGCCTAATGTGAACACATGGATTAAATGATTATGACTGTAGTATTTATGTACAGTAAGTGAGTTTTACAGTCACGTTGATGCACATAAAAAAAATCTGCAGCTATTTTGATCAGTTAATAATGTAAGTCATAAAAATGCCAAATATTCTCTGGTTCTGGCTTTTTCAAAGGGAAAAAAAGTGCTTTAAAAAAAAAAAAGTACATATTCATTGGACAAAACAAGCATTGTGATGATTCCTTACCATCTGATACATTGTGATGGCCATTTTTCACCACAAGATTAGTTTACAGTGAAAATAATTGATAGTTCACTTTTCTCCTGCTTCAGTATTATTCCTCTCCGCTGTAGCACATCAACCTTGAGTTAATGCTCAGTCTCAGGTTGGTACGTTGGTTATAAAGCTCAGGATCTCTGGCTCGCGGCCACTCGAGTCTGAGCTGCTGATTGAGCTGATTGTCACTCAGCAGAGGGTAAACACCAGGCTCACTGTCATGATTATCGCCTCAGTCCTGGAGCTGGAAGAGCCGGAGTGACTGCTTGATCATGTGTGACTGTACTGTCGCTGCCTCTTTGGAGTAAGCACATGGGTTTCAGCTCATATGCTGCAACAAACCTGATAATGTTTACTTATATGATGTTGTGTTATGTGTTGTTTTGTGAGCTGATGCATGGGACAGGTAGGGCTTTTATGAGATTAAGATTCCATGCACCAGGTTGTCTTCTCCACTAGAAATTTACTAAAAATGTTGTCCTATCATAAACACACTGGCAGTGTGAGACAGGCTAGCGGTGGCGATAAAGGAATCACATCTCTAGCTGATCAACATTTCTCCGAGCAGGCCGCATTGTTACATTGTTACAGTGTGCAGGGGATTATTTACAAGCTTGTGTACACCACAGCAAGTTTATGAGGAGGGAGAGAACATGTGCTGTTGAATTTCTCCTGCATGACACTTTAACCCCATCCTCTCCTTTTAATACCATTTCATATCAAAGTGCTGTTGTAACTTTGATCCTGCGGCCCTGCACTGTAATTATCTACCTCACACCAGTGATAAAGGGTGAGCACAACAAATATGGTAATGATAGACACAAGAAGAAGCACAGTGACATATTGAGAAGCCAGATGCGCAGATCGATGCAGCTCTGGCAACCTCAGGGTCTGCAGGATAGAAATTTACACCTTTAGCAATGAGACTTTAACACTCTGCTATTTTCAGTCTCTGTGGATGTCAGTTTGTCATGAAGACAGCATGGATCTGCTCATTCTTTGAAACCTTTGGGCTGATTTCCAGGACACATAGTCGTGTTTTGTAGTACTCTGTATTCGAGGGTAGCCAATGTGTGCGTGCGTGTGTGTGTGCCTTATGTAAACAAGGGAAGGTGGAACAGCTGAAACTAATCAAGACAAAATACACTAAGAAAGTAAAACTAAATGCAGGACACTACCGAATACCAAAACATGAATGAATTCAGAATAATATGGCAAACCCTGAATATTAGAATAATCATAAACACAAAGATAACTACACTCACGATGGTAATCAAAACTGAGGCGCAAGAGTAACAATTGGATCAACAGCATTTAGTTATTTTTTAAATCTAATTGTAGAGGGTTTTGATAGGATTAATACAATCAGATACTAGTGGAAGCCGGTAGCCGCGAGTGATGCATATAATGAGAAACTAAAATAAATAAATAAAATGATTTTATTTTAATATTTCAAGATCACACTAATGTTCCAATTTAAAACTACAACAAAAACCGAACTGAGAAAAATAAAATGCACTTCAACTGCATACTTATAATTTACTTCCGTGAGCCGCACAGAGCCGCACATTAAGCCCGGATGAGCCGCATGCGGCTCCGGAGCCGCAGGTTGCCGACCCCTGCCTTAGTTGTTGCAGCAAATTTGGTGGAGCTGCATTTGAGAATTTCTTGAACAGGGTTAGCAAAATAAATTTGTCTCTCAATAGAGCCACAGAGCCTAATGTTTGTTTATTTTGGCTCCATAGTTGTGGAGGTTTTACTGATTGATGAAATAAAATATAGGGCTTAAAGGTTTAAGGGAGGGATGGTTTGAAACAATAGCTAAAGCGTGGAATTTGACATGCAGGCCACTCTGTTCAGCCAGACAGGTCTGGCAAAGTGTCTCCTGTATTTATGTGTACCAGACTGCTTAATATGTCCACTTTTTTCATATAAGAGCACCCTGTAAAACACAGAAATCTGTGACTGACCAACCTTCCCAACAAGTAACTGAGTATCCCTGCAAAAACTCACAACTTCATTTCAACTTGTCTACGTGTCATCTGTGGGAAGGTTGGCATTAAATTCAGCTGCAGATGGGCACACGAAGAGCTGTGGACACCCTTGTCAAGTAGTTATTCCTGTTACACTTTATTCAAGCCTCCCTAGAGTCAGACAGTGCATTGTGAAGCCTTAGTCTTAGCCTTTTGGCTGCTACCATGTAAGTTTGTGAGAGATGGCGGAATGCTACATTATCAGCTAGCAAGCTTGGTTACTACATCAATAAAGTGTAGAGGTGCGGTGCACAGACACAATCTGCTGGTTGGTGGTAACTAACGGGCTACTAAAATTCTAGAATTTCACCCATCGAAAGTGAGTTTTGCTGCTTGTTGGAGATTTCCATTAAAAAGTCCTAAAAGGCATCACCAAACTACTGCCCCCTGTGTTGGGACACCTGTCATTCAAATCAGCCAAGCAGCCTCTTGACACCAGTATGCAGCTGAATGAGTCATCCAAAATTTCCTCCCAATCAGTAGTTATGAATGCAGGGAAAACTGTTGTTGTTTTTTAAAATACTAGCCTGTAAATGTTTTTTTTTGGTAAAAGTTTGTATTTTAAGATGGGATTCTATGTGGAGTGACTTGATTTTTGAGCCAGCCCCAAGTGACTATTAGAGGAAGGGTTTCCTTTTGTAGCCACTTGTGTACTATATTCACACCGCCCTAGAGATGTTCTATTAGATTTAGGTCAGGCGAGTGTGGGGGCCAGTCAATGGTATCAGTTCCTTCATCCTCCAGGAACTGCCTGCATACTCACATGAGGCCGGGCATTGTCGTGCACCAGGAGGAACCCAGGACCCACTGCACCAGTGTAGGGTCTGACAGTGGGTCCAAGGATTTCAATCTGGATACCTAATGGTAGTCAGGGTGCTGTTACCTAGATTGTAGAGGTCTGTGTCTCCCTCCATGGATATGCCTCCCCAGACCATCGCTGACCCATCACCAAACTGCTCATGCTGAACAATGTTACAGGCAGCATAACATTTGTCAAAGCTTCTCCAGACACTTTCACATCTGTCACATGTGCTCAGGGTGAACCTGCTCTCATCTGAGAAAAGCACAGGGTGCCAGTGGTGGACCTGCTAATTCTGGTATTCTATGGAAAATGCCAGTCGGGCTCCAAGGAGTGAGTGAGCACAGGGCCAACTAGAGCATGTTGGGCACTCAGGCCACCCACATGAAGTCTGTTTCTAATTGTTTGGTCAGAGACATTCATGCCAGTGACCTGCTGGGGGTCATTTTATAGGGTTCTGAAAATGCTCATCCTGTTCCTCCTTGCACAAAGGAGCAGATACCAGTCCTGCTGATGGGTTAAGGACCTTCTACGGCCCTGTCCAGCTCTCCTGGAGTAACTTCCTGTCTCCTGGAATCTCCTCTGTGCTCTTGACCCTGTGCCAGGAGACACAGCAAACTTTCTGGCAATGGCACATATTGATGTGCCATCCTGGAGGAGTTGAAATATCTGTGATACCAGTAGTGACACTGACCCTAGCCAAATGCAAATCTAGTGAAAAAACAGTCAGTGGCCTCCACCTGTGAAACCGTTCCTGTTCTTTTTTTTATTGTGGGGGTTGTTTTATTGTTGCCCCTCTATCTAGTGCACCTGATGTTAATTTCATTAATACTAAAGCAGCTGAAACTGATTAACAACAACCTCTGCTACTTAACTTACCAGATCAATATCCCAGAAGTTTAACTGACTTGATGCTAAACTCTGATTAAAAAGTGTTGCTCTAATTTTTTTTGAGCAGCGTATCTAAAAAAAAACTGACTGTATTGCATTGATCACTGCATCATTTCATGCTGCATTCCTGCAGCAAAATTCTGTATGTATCAGGTGTTAAGGAGTTACATGAAATTATATGAGAAGTTGGTGGAAACTCAAACAACTCATATCTGATACAGTGCCACAACTAGTCTTTGTAACAATATATGATGTGTAATAAAATGTTTGTTTTTTGTTTTGTTTTTTATCTGAAAAGAAATTTAAGAATGAGAAATCTAGTGGAGAATATGAGATTAAGTGTCACACTTTTACTGCAGTACTGCTTTTCATCCTTGATAACAGAAAACATGCAGATGAGAGTAAGCTGCAGATGAACTCCACTTATGGTATAATGTAAGAGTTTATTTTATGCTTCCCAAGCAGCTGAACCACTTGGCATGATTACTAAGAAGTGACTAATATTATTATGTAACTCTAGATGCAACAGTGACTGCGTTATTGTGGGTATCATCCAGGGACACCTCAGCCGTATAACACAGGGACCTGAAACATTTGGCAGTTCTATATAGGAGTCTCCAATTTAGTACTTCTGCGCCACGCTGATGGAGACGTCAAAAAGCGTTTTCTTTGACGTTGCAGCTCACATGCATCGATTTTTTCCTGGTGTCCAAAACCACTGTTCCTGCTGTAATCACTGTGCTTCTGTTGCTACATCATTTAGGTTTATTTCATTACATCATGTCTGGGCATGTTCAGCAAAATTCCCATTTTTGTCGTTCCGCCAAATGTAGCACTTTATGCCCCAAGTGTCATCTTCTTTCATTAATCTTATTCCCAGGAATAGCTCTCCATGGACCTTGGCTTATCCTTCATGCCGCTAGTAATGGATCCTGATTGTCCCAGATTTTATTTTATTTTTGTTCAAACTTCAGCACTCTATATATCTCATTAGTTTGGCAGACCACACAAACAGCTATGTCTACAGAACAGCAATTTGTAATGTAATGAACTGAGTGGAAGCTATTAGCAACTTACATTTTTACATTTATGAGATTTGCTGTTCAGTGTTTTTGTTTTCCGTAAGTGAAAATGGATGAAATGCCTTATTTTCTTATTTCTTATTTTGTTTTCGCAGGCTAGTAGCAAATTACCNTATATTTCCATACCTATTGTGATTTATTAAAATGGTGTGTTTAGGCTAATTGTGTCCTTTGTGATTTCAGGTACGCCTTGTCATTAATGAGAAGGGTCTGGTCTGTGAGGAGAGGGATGTGAGCTTGCCATTGCAGGAGCACAAGGAGCCGTGGTTCATGAGGCTGAACCTGGGCGAGGAGGTGCCCGTCTTCCTCCATGGAGACACCATCATTAGTGACTACAACCAGATTATAGATTACCTGGAGAAAACCTTCGTGGGAGGTAGGACAGTATTGTCTCTATCTTTTCTCGTGTTTATAGGGGACAGATTCATTTCCAACTGCATATTTTCATTCTTACTTTCAGTTAGTTCTTCTGCTTCCTGTCTGAAAAAAACTGTTTTGAACCCCTTTTCTCTCACTTCAGGACAACCTTTTTTTTTTGATTGGCTCCCCCTTACAGACAAAAGGTTTTGGGAGCAGGTAGGTGGGGCTTCTGTGGTCACCGCCAGATCTTCGTACTTCATACCATATGAAAGATATCCCCTCTCTCTGATGTCAAACAGAGCTAAGAGTTGAAAAAAACTGGCTGAAAAAGAGCATTTATAGCGGTCTGTATTCTCATTATTTGAAACTGTGGTCGTATTTAATTTGAGCATCCACCGTGAATAAGGAAAAGCGTAACAGGTCCCCGTTAACTTACAAGCATGCTTTCAGGACCAGAACTAGTCGTCTTTACACTGCATTGCAAAAACAATGCAGTTCTTTTCAATTCCATATCTTCCCCATAGATCATTAATGGACCTGTATGCTTTTTGTCTGGGCATGTAGCTTTAGCCTCTCTGTTTTATTATGACATATTTATGTAGCCATCAAGTGAATGGTTAAGGCCCTTTTACAGAGTTCTACCTTTTAAGTTGTTAACCACTAACACTGGTTATGTTTATTAGCTAATTGTACCAAATTAGACAGTAAAAATTGGTAATGTAGTACTCGAGGCAGGTTCATTGTGCTTGCACTAATGTGAACTGCACTCCTCCCTTCTGCATTAGTCTATGTACTCAGATTAATTCATCTCTTAGGCCTCTCAGCCTCTGCCTCACACTCTCCCAAAGGTTTGTGATCTTAGGACCAGCGAAGATGAAGCGAAATATTATTAATTCTGATGTAAGCCACCCACGTGAACTACCAGCTGTGCAGGTTAAGTAGATATAAAAACTGGAAATGCTCCAAAAGGTTCCAATGGCACAAAAATACTAGCAGAGATAAGACCTAGCAGACATTGATCGACCACAGCTGCCTGTATCATGACACCTGTCAATCAAAGCGACCACACACCCCAAACTTTACACCAATCCTAGACTTTGTATGAACCTATTCATAGAAGCCAAAGCTGTTTTTTTTTTAAAACACCAATGTGTAAACATACTTTTTAATGCTGTACAGCTAGGTATTTTAACATGGGAGTCTATGAGGATGAATTTGCTTCTGGAGCTAGCCTTAAGTGGCTATTTGAGGAACTGCAGTTTTTTGCACTTGTGTGTTGGCTTTATTTTTCATTTCTAGAGGTTGTGTGCGTTATGAAGCAGATTGGCCCTTTAAGGGGAGAGGAGCTTCAGCACAGGGTATTCTCCCTTATCTATATCTTGTATGTCTTTGGCTGGAGCCACAGAAAATTTGAGGCCTCATTTGCCCAGTTTGTGAAGCGGGAGTAACAAAGGCTGTTGGAAGCCATTTGAGGCCATCTGTTGTCTTTGTGCGGACTATGTCAGTGCGTACTATAATGTGAAACTCTGTAAGTCATTGCATCAACGTCTTTGCACCAATGTTACTGAGATGATCCTCGCTGATTAGATTAGACAAAATTGGAGTGATCCCTTGGGGGAAATTTGTGGCACTCGCAAATGAGACTGATACAAACACAAGAGAGATAATTTAATGATTGAAACAGAAGTCCATCAAAGATATATTTAGTGAAGCAGCATC
Organism: Australoheros facetus; assembly: GCA_030220045.1. NCBI lineage: Eukaryota > Metazoa > Chordata > Actinopteri > Cichliformes > Cichlidae > Australoheros > Australoheros facetus. The sequence goes on along the minus strand of JASGAU010374125.1, from coordinate 1,955 downwards.
TGCAGCTATTAAGTTGTGATGGCTGTGGAGGAACATGCATTGTGAGGCAGCCAACGCGCAGCTTAAAGTATAAGCAAATGTTAAGATGCATACACTTAATCCTGTTATCTGTGTTGTGCTGGAGTATCTGAGGGTGGCATGTTCTATAGGATCATCAACTGAAAGATTATGTAACAAACCGTGAGCCTCAGATCAGAAGATGCCTGAGGCCAACTGCCCGTAACTGAAAAACTCCAGGGCCTTCCTGTTCAGGCTGTGGTCACATGTCCAGAGCTGTGCCTAAAAGCTTCGAATTCAGCAGCAGCAGATCTGGTTCACTGCTTGCTCAGTAATAAAAGGCTAGAGTGCACAAACTGACCCCAGCATCTGATGTCTCTTTCTCATTCAGCCAACTTCATTTTATTCCTTTGACAGTGTGCTGATAATTTGTTTTGGAGCAAGTTAGTCACACAGATATAAAAGCATTCGTCAGTCTCCAGTGACTGTACTAATAATTCAGTTAAGCTGGTATTGTCGTCTTTTTTGGGGGGGGCTATGATGAGTTACAGGCATTCTTTTTCTCTGCCTTTAAATCCCTAACGAGTCCTGGCAACATGAGCTGCAGCTGGCCTGGAAAGTGCAGATGTCTCAGAAACGAGAGGTGTATATCAGTGTGGAGCGGTGCCAACTCACACAGTTTTACAGCATTGCAGGACAAATGCTTTTGTAAAATGATGACAATTAAACAATCATTGTCTCGGTCACTCTCATATATTGTCACGTTCATCGTGAATGTGCATCACTTCCTCCAACTTCAAAATTGTTTGGTGCTTTGCTGCTAATGCAATATTTCCATCACCGGTACTGCAGCAGACCTCCTATAGAGGACCACTGCAGGGCATGCCCAGGTCAGCATGCAGGTTCACGGACTGATTACTCAGCTCTCTGGAGTTCAGCCAGGTGCAGCTCCACCCTCTATCGGCTTCTCCATCCTCAAGCAGCCATCTGACTATCTCTGTTTTGTCAGCGATGCCTTCCCTGCATGTGGCTGGCTGTGACCCTGCAGAACGATAAAAGCTCCCTCCGGTCTGCCAACCTACCGCACTTTCAGTACCAGATCTCAGCAGCAGGTCGTTATGTTGAACACCATTGCTCCTAGCCATGCGGTGCAGAGCCAGACACGAGAATTAGGGCAGCAAAATGTTAAAGCGGGATCCCTCAGAGGTACTAAAAGTTGTTAGAGGAGCAGTTCAACATTTTTGGAAGTATCTTTTATGGCTGATAAGGTTCATAGAGATTTACTTGTTTCTTCCAGGCCACACTGTGCAACATGGTTATAATAAACTGGATATGGCTTGCAGCCCAAAAATTTGTATGAAGGTATTTTTTAAGACTCTGACAGTTTCCCTGTATTTTAATTAGTATCCTTTTTGCATAAGTACACCTTCCATAGGCTTCCATTGGACTTTGCTGCACCTGCTTCCCTCTCACTGTGTATTGATGAACTGCCTGAGTTAAAGTCCAGCACAAAAGCAGTGCAGCCAGAAATGAACACAAGACGCAACTCCTCTCTTGATCATTTATTTTGGTGCCTCTGTGCTCTGTTTTTCATCCTCCATCAATCTTTACTGTTCTTAACTGTAGACACCATAGACAGTATAAAATATGGACGTAGGTATGGATGAGTGACATCACCCACTGGTTGAGTCAAGACCTGTTAAGAAGCCTCACGGTGGGTGTTCCTGACATCTCCATCTTGGTGTTTTGAAACCAGATGTGAAAAAGAAAAACAGCATCCTCATTGGCTAACGGCAGTCACAAGTGAGGCTAATCTGGATAATCCCCATTTATGACTCATCTGATGACCATATTTTACTGGCTGTAGCTCAGTAGGTAGAGCAGGTCACCTACTGATCGGAAGGTCAGGGGTTCGATTCCTGGCTACTCCAGGCTACATGCCAATGTATCCTTGGGCA
>JASGAU010374123.1:19744-32522 GCA_030220045.1 Australoheros facetus | reverse complement strand
AGGCCCCTCTTCTGTGGAACCAGCTTCCAGCTTGGATTCGGGAGACAGACGCCCTCTCTATTTTTAAGATTAGGCTTAAAACTTTCCTTTTTGATCAAGCTTAGTTATGCTGCTATAGGCCTAGGCTGCTGGGGGGGTTCCCATAATGCACAGTTTCTTTTCATTGACCTTATTTACTTTGTTTATACTCCACTCTGCATTTAATCATTAATTGTTATTAATCTCTGGCTCTCTTCAACAGCATGTCTTTTCTCTCCCCTCAGCCCAACCGGTCGCGGCAGATGACTGCCCCTCCCTGAGCCTGGTTCTGCTGGAGGTTTCTTCCTGTTAAAAGGGAGTTTTTCCTTCCCACTGTCGACAAGTGCTGCTCATAAGGGGTCGTTTTGACTGTTGGGTTTTCTCTGTATTATTGTAGGGTCTTTACTCACAATACAAAGCACCTTTAGGTGACTGTTTGTTGTGATTTGGCGCTATATAAATAAAATTGAATTGAATTGAATTGAATTGAATAAGTGGTTGAGACAACATGTGGATAATTTCCTGTGTGTCTTATATATAACATCCAGCTCAACCTGATGCAGATTATAATTATTATTGTTTGATCCTGATTATTTGCAGCAGCTGAAGCAAAACTCTGAACTTAAGTGCAGCGTTCAGATCCTTGCACTTGACCTTCAATCATTTTCTGACTAAGTTTTTACTTGGCCTCAGATGGAAAAATAGTTTTTTTAAAATCCATTTTGCTTATCCTGTGATCGAGAATATTAGGTTTATTATATTATTACTTTGATTCATTGATGTTTGCAGGCCTTCGTACATGCACAGCTCTTCTAAGGTCTGCAGAACCACCGTGCTTGATGGTTGGTATGCTGTGTTTTCCAAAAGTGGTGCTGTGCATCATGGCCAAACATCTCCACTTTGGTCTCATCTGTCCAAAGGACATTGTTCCAGACATCTTGTGGTTTGTTAAGAGGCAACTTTGCAAACCTAAACCATGTTGCCATGTTTGTTTTAGGGAGAAGAGGCTTCACACACACCTGAATGCGCCACAGCAGGAAACTGCCAAAACTTCTGCTCTTACAGAAGTGCTCACACTTGTTGATGATCAAATAATCAAGTGCATTTAATTATCAGCACCTGGCTGCAACTTACTCCCTTAATTCCCATGGAAACAGTAAGGGTGTACTTAGTTTTTCAATGGACTGTGAACACATTCTTTTTCACATGACCATGCATCTGCACTGTGGTTACAGTTTTAGAAATAGTCCCTTTCCTGGAATATTAAGGTTTTTTTTTTTCCACCTTGGTAATAATCTCTTCATCCCTTCACCTTATTTAGTATGTGCAGTCTATGCTCATGCAAACAAGCCTCTGCCTCCTCGCTCAGCTTCTTGCCTGCAGTCTGACCTCACTCTCCCTCTGCATCTGGGAGCCCATTCACTCAACTTCTTTGCAACATCAAGAGAGATACAGCATCATTCTACACTTTCTGAGTGTGTGTGTGTGTGTGTTTTAAGCTGATCTAGAAAAACACAGAGCTTACTTTGTAAAACAGCAGATCAGGGATACAGGTTTGGGTGCTGTTCTGACAGGTCAGGAAAGAGGAAAAGTTGCAAAATGCACCAAAAATCAAACAATCTTGGTAATAGCTGTTAAAACTAAACAAAACTTGTTGGAAACCCGTACAGGCACTGTTCACAGTGATGCAACAAGTTGTTGTCAACCAGCATAAAATTACTTTCACTTCACTTGTCTTTTCTCTCCGCTGCTTAACATGCACAAGGTGAAACAGAGAACAGAGGAGAGCAGCAAAACAGCACAAGAGTCTCAAACTGAGCTGAAAGCCCACAGAGACAACACCAGCATTGACTTTATTATCAAACAGCAAAGAATCATGTGCTGCTAACGTCAGATAAATCTGGTTTGGGATCACCTGCTCCGACAAGTTAGCACAGGATTAGTTCCTGAGTTTTATGTATGAGACCCAGGCCATCTGAATCTGTCCGCCCCGTGACTGTCATTGATCATCTATAAGTCTAACTGACCACTTTATCTATCTATACACATTACATAAAAAAAGATGTTTAGGACATGACTGTCTGAGTCTCTTTCTTTGAATGTGATATTTATTACCAATACATAAGCTAAAGAAAGTCAGCTTTGCTTTACCTCTGTGAGGAGTCTGAAATGAGCAGAGAGCAGGAGGCACCGTCTGCCCGAGAAGACAGTGTGTGGGTGGGTTGAGAAATGCTGCATCTCTGCACACATGCAGAGCGTTGACACTGACATCTGCTCCATCTGCTGCTCCACCACTTCAGCACAGACGTTACAGTGATGGGGAGACACGTGCTGGGCGAAACAGGTGAGGAGCCTGCTCAGCTTCACTGGCAGTGAATAAATACCTGCTCAATTTGTCGTAAAAAAGGGCCAATTAACTTGATCTTCTTATTTCAGTGCACTCTGCAGACTTGTTGCAGACTTTTCCTGAAAAATGTCTCCTGTTATTTGCTTGTGCTGTCTTCTTTCACCTTTTAATCTTTGTGAGCCACAAGAAATCCAAAGCCACTGACAGACTGAAGCACAGACATCACTGAGGAAGAACTAAAGCTGCTGAGACAAACGTAACCCTCTGCCACCTCAACTTGACACAAATCAGGTCTCTATGGTACGAAAAGCTAGAAGAAAGAGCTTGTCCAAAACAACAGCAAGCAGCACCCTCAAATGTAAAATTACTGGGGAACATTGACTGTGATTGGGTAGAGCTTAATAAAAAGGAATAATTCAGAGTTTAAAAGCCAAAAGTAAGATGTGACTATCAGTATTCAAGCATTTTAAGTGTGAATGGAATATTAAATTTAATTATAATGTCACATATGAGACCCGCTCGGGTACTAAGCTGGTCTGTCTCGTTTATGGAGGAACTGATCATTATCAGACACACTACAAGTCCTTTCTAGCACTGTCAGGACATTCAGTTCAGGAACATGAGCAGTAAAGTACCACCTGGCTATGTAGCATACAGTGATGCCCCTTTTGGCTGAGGATAGCACTCTCAGCATTACTGCTGCACCACAATGGGATGAACACCGCATTTTATTGCAGGGTTCATACACCTTTCCCAGGGTCAAATTCAAGCATTAACACTGGGATACACATTTATACAAATATATGCACACTCAAAATGATTTCACATTTTTTAACCACGTTAAAAAGATGCTATTATGCAATAAGTCACTTGCCAGAAAACATTAACTACAGATAGTTAATTCTGGAAACTTTATTCTCCAGATTTTGAGCAAATCCAGTTTAAAACAGCTCTTATGCTGCTGTCATAGTGTAACTCGGTCTAACGCAGTAACCTGACCTATCCATCAAAGTACCAACCACATTAGGCTCCATAGGCTCTGCCCAAACGGTCAAAGGTCAGTTAATTCACATGAGTTGAATCTACTTGAGAGGAAGAATACCTGCACTCGCATGATGACATTATTTTCACGGGTTATGTTTTTTCTCCTCATTTTCTTTCTCCATCTCATAAGCGAACTATTCAATCAGATAGGCCTTTTTTTTAATGTAAGAAAAACCGGTTACAATTTCAAGCCGTTTCAAGCACTATATCCAAAATCCAAGCACTTTCCAAACCCTGAAAACACAACATTAAAATCCAAGCATTTTCAAGGATTTCCAGCATCTGTACAAACCCTGTTATTGTCTTTAAATGAAAAATACACTCACCGGCCACTTTGTTAGGTACACCTATTCAGCAGCATGTCAATGCAAACGTCTAATCAGCCAATTACATAGCAGCAACTCAATGCCTTTAGGAATATAGGCACGGTCAAGACAACCTGCTGAAGTTCAAACAGAGCAACAGACTGGGGAACAAAGGTGATTTAAGTGACTTTGAACATGGCATCGCTGTTGGTGCCAGTCGGGCTGATCTGAGTGTTCTGCTGGGATTTTCCCACACAGCCATCTCTAGGTTTTACAGAGAATGGCCCGAAAAAGTAAAAATATCCAGTGAGTGGCAGCTCTCTGAGTGAAAACGCCTTGCTGATGCCAGAGGTCAGAGAAGAATGGCTTTGAGCTGATAGGAAGGCAACAGTGACTCATTTAAATGCCACTGTTAAACCCAAGAAGAGCAACTCTGAACGCACAACACATTGAATCTTAAATCAGCCTAGAGTGTTGACGTCTCCCTTTCTATGCATGAGCTGCGTCATGTGATCAGCCATAAAATGTTGCGCTTTAGCTTCTTCGTCAGTGATATGAAAGACTGTTCAGCATGAAGTTTGTCCTGATTTTGTTGCCTTTCTTTAAAAGAAAATTCAGCTCACATTTATTTATGTGCTTAAATCGCAGGCAGAATGAGCACCGGTTTCCACTCTGTGGAGATGTGAGAGTTGAAGCTTCAGACAGAAAATAAAAGATCAAAGTCTAGTTTGTTGAAGCTGGCCGGAACACAAGCTCCAGTAAAGACACAAAATTGACATGAGAAAAACTGTATTCAGCAAAAGAAGCAATTTCACTCTGCTGCTTCTTGTTTTGTTTTGAAACCTTGATTTCATACGACTCGTGGAGGCGTAACAAGTTTTTTCCTCCTTCACATCCTCTTAAATTCAGCCCTCTGCATTTCAGTACAGACACCGCTCCACAGTCATCTCGCCCTTATCATCAAAGGTCGAATCCGCCGTTATAATCAGGCTGTTAGCCAAGGTTGATGCGACGGCTGCTCTCTGCTCCGATAAGCCTGTCGGAGGCCGGCGGTCTCCTGCCTGCATTACATTCGTCACAGTTTTCCCAAGACACACGAGCGGAGCCGGCACATCCACAAGTGGAGACAGAAAGACTGAAATATCTGTTTCTGTTCGTCTGCGTCAGTGAAGAGCATCATTCAGCCTTACTCAGCAGTATTCTGGCTCAATTTGAAGACTCTGCAACAAGATGTGAATGCCTCTCAATAATATACTCATCGCTCCTCTGCCAAGGTAAGAGTAGAGGTATATTTTCAGTGCTTTTTGTCAGCAAGAAAGCAAAATCTAGAGCCAAAGTTCATATAAATTGGTAGAGATGGAGGGGCAGCCAGAGGAACAGCCCATTAAATTTGGGCACAGGCCTACATGAGTCTGTTTAAAGTTTTGAGAAAGGGCATTAGTCTTTGGTGGAAAATCAATTCTTTGTGGTTGTTGAAAAATCTGATTTTTTATTTAATATGGGGAACTGTAAATGGTTCCTGTTGTGTTACGGATTCATCAGAATCATTTAAGTTCACTAAGCTGTTTACAAATGAAATCAAACTGACATACATCGACTCTCCACGTCTGTGGTTTCTGTTCTTCAGGTTTGCCTCAAACATTTCACACAACTTTACTTCAGCAGCTTCAAGTTAGTTCAAAGAAGATGATCACTTCCATCAGCAGCAATTTAGATTTGATTGCATGACCTCCACACCCTTAAAGGTGTAACCTTTTATATGCAAAACTGGAGGCAGGGAGAGAAGTAGCAAAACTCCTCTGCACAGAAACAGAGTAGCCATCAATGACAACATGGCATTGTTGGCACTAACATAGCAGGGAAAAAAAGAAAAAGAAAGAGGAGCTGCATTGGAATTGGGTTACAAAGCAGCTTGCAGAGGAAGATGCAACTGTTGGCAGGCTGTGAACCCATTACAGTTTGATAATTCTGCACCTTATACTTCATTCTGCTCAATAAAGAGTTTCATACTTTGTTAAAAAATGGCAACTTTTGTGTTTTGCTGTAAAATAAACTCAGTCTCCATGTGAGAACAATTCCTAAATAGCTAGAAGAAATTAAAGAGCAGGAGGGAGACTTGACTGATACACAGACGGATCAGCTGAGTCATCAAACGACGTGGCCAAATTTGATTTTATTGCCTGCCTTCATTAAAATTATGTCCAATTTAACAGATACATTTTCAGCTGTTTGCTTTATTATTATTTTAACCTGATATACTTCTATGTTAATTTGTCGTTGCTGTAGCTTTATGTCATTTTTCCACCTCGATACATAGTGGATTTCTGGTGGCTTTTTAAAGAAGTACTCATGTCATACTGAAAATTATATTCTTAATATGTTTTAAAATAGATGAGCCATACATTTGTAACCAAATGGTGCTCTGGTTCCTAATATCACTAATCTGATTATGAATTCAAAACTACAGTAAACTAAAAAGGTTACCAAACATTTCAATCCAAGCACTGAAATGTTAGAGTTTAAAAACATAAAAATACAAACGTGCACACCAGGTCATTTTTAACAAACACTTTATGGCAGGAGAAATAAATACATCATTTTAATACAATCCCCTGCTCTTCTGACAGACAGTTACACAAGACTTCAGTACATTTCAGACTAAAAACACAACAAATGTTATAATACTTCAAAAGAGCAGCAACAATCTGGACCTCTTAGAAAACCTGGCTGACAACATTACAAGATTAAAAACAAAATTAACCACAAACCGCAGTCCAGCCTCTCCCTGTGGTCAAATCAAACGCTCCTACGCCTTAGTGATGTAACCCTCTTTGATTAGGAAGTCATAGATCTTGCGAGTCTTGTTGACGTCGATTTTGATCAGCGCCCGCGCCTGCGCCAGCCGCAGCCCACCCTGCCGTCTGCACTCGTTAAGTAAAGCCTGCTTATACTCCAGGTAGGCCCCCGGCACCAGCCGCACCACCTGACACAACTACAACCACAAAATAAACACAAGGTTAAGAAACAGAGAGAATGGCAAGGGAAAAAAAAAAATATAGTACTGTACAAAATTTTTCAACACAGCCTGAACTCTCTTAGGCAGCTTTTTTAAATTTCTTTACGTAAGCTTCAGGAATAGTTCTCCAGGTTTCTGGGAGGTCATTCAAAGCTCTTCTTTAGATGTTGGCTTTACCCCCTGTTGCCCTTCCTTAAGAATGGCTTCCTGACAGCCAACCTTCCACAGACTATTTTTGATGAGGTTTCACAGTCAGTCATCAGTAGATGGATCAACTGAAGGGGCAAACAGGTCAGCGTTAAGTGGCTTAAACAAAAAGCGTTCCTCTGAAAATGGTCAGGTACAAGGAGCAGACTAAAAATGAGTAAAAAAAGCAGCCAATGTCCAAAGAAATACTTTGAAAGACCTTCAGAAAACCCAGAGAACTATTGCTCAAATACCACTTTAAAAAGTTACAATAACGTCTGGCTCCTTGGAAGCAAATTATAAAGAAATGAAAGACAATTTCAAGGATTTTGCACAGTACCTCAGGCCTCAGTTTACTTCAAGAAGTTTGCCAATTCATACACATCTATAGTACACTGTCCTTGCAGAGTGTGTGTGTAAATTTTAACACGGTAGCACGGCTTTAAATCAAACAGCTTGTTTTATATCTACCGTGAGCTCAAAATAACTAAAGCACTAAAGTTCGATTGAACTGGGAACCTGTGCAGGGTGTACTCGGGCTCTTGTCCTTCTGACAGCTGACATAGTCATACATGCTACTCAGGAGTGGAAACATTTAATTTAAACCTTAATCTAATGATGTTATTATTTCAGTCCTCCATTAGAATGTCTCCATCTACTATTTTTGCAGCCCTCACACACATTGCATACTTTTACTAAAATATCAGACAATCATTTGAAGCAAACGGGCCCTTACTCCCTATGTGATCGTATCTTTACCTCCTTCTCCCGCTCGTTGAGCTTCTCTGTTCCTGGCAGTCCGGTCAGGTTGAGAGGAGGAGCGCTCCGCCTGCCTGTTGCTGTGGAGCAAAAAAAAAAATAAAATAAAAAATATCAGCAACAGTCAAACAGAAATGCAGCACCACAGCACTGGCCTATACTTCAAAGAACATAATAGCAGCCTGACAACATGCAGTTAATTCCTTTGCACGGAAGAGACGGGTGAACAAATATTTACTGTGTGCAAATTGTGTAAATATAGCCATGTGGGAGTGTGCGTCCCATTTGTGCTCTGGAGGTTAGGGAAAGGCAGGTAATTTGAAAGGAAAAAATAGCGAGGTAAATATGCATGCAGAGGCCTATTTTTGAGCGTAGAAGTGGAGAAGTTGTTTGCATTAATGTGCCTGGAGCCATGCTAAGATGACAGAGAGAGGACAGAGCACATAAGGAAAGGTGGAAAGAAACGTCATACCTGACACTGTGATTGTTGTGACAGCTGGAGTGATGCCAGCATCTCTGCAATCATTAAGAAAAGTGTTATTTTCTCTGCTGCCTTGTTTTTATACACACCCACATATACATGTCCCACTTAAACACAGCATCTCTGGGCTTTTGTTCACTATTCTCACTCCAGGATCATCAGCCAAAAAAAAAACTGAATCACAGCATTCAAGATTTTTTTTTTTTTTTTAAAGGTAGAATAATTGGAAGAACTTGGATAACACCCAAAGAAAGGGATGAAAACAAGAGGAGCAACGACCCATTAAAAAGGCTAAAAATACAGCAGAGACTGTGGTGTAAGCAAGATGCACTATAATACAGCTCAATTCATCTCAGCATGACCGGTGCTGAGAGTGATGACAGAGGTCAGCGTCTCCGGGGAGCACGGCTTCGCCAGCCCTTCTATTACACGCTGGGCAGCAAGCGGGGAGTTTAGAGTCTCACATTGCAGCCTGTTTGCTGAGCCACTGCTGACAGGCTCTGCCATCCTGGATGTACTGCAGCACATCGCACAGCATGGTCCTCTTCCGCCGCTCGTCTTCACGCATCCGCTTCACCCGCTCATACACCTTGGCACCTATCGCACAGAAAGATGAACAAAGACGGATTTAGAGTTCCAACTAGAAACTGCTTCACCGTTTAAGTCTATAAAGTGTCAGAAAACACTAAAAATGTCCTGTAAAATTTCCCACACTCATGCCAACACCCTCACATGTCTTACTTTATTGGATCAACAGTCCACATACCAAAGAAAGCCCCAGGAGCCGGCACATTTTTAGCCTTTCTGCATAACAAAACGTTAAGCTTTCTTTTGCACGCCACGTATCAACAAGCTGGTCCAAGATTAAAATTCCAAAAAAATGATCCAAACACTGATAAACTGTTCCAACCAAACTAAAAATAAAGAGAAAGGCTGATTGTAAACACATTTTCCTGCTTATGCACACAACTTTAAAATGAAGTTTTGTTCAAGTGAGGAGGGAAAGAAAAGGTCAAACTTGACTCACTGCAGAAAGACTTGATCCCTGCTTTCCTGTACTCCTGCAGCCTGCGGATCTCTCTCCTCAGCTCAAACTCCACTGAAAAAAAAAAAAAGAGTGAGATGAAGGCAGCTGAAAGCAACCCTGGGCACAGTGTTACAGAGTTCACTGAACTCACTCTCACACAGCTGCAGCTCAACATTTCATCCAGCACGAGTAAGCATTTTACACTTATTAAAAAACGGTTTCATACAAATTTAAACCAACATCTGGTGATTGGACAGTTTGGATACTGCTGAGAAAAAGATGAAGGAAAACATTGGTGAGAACCACTTATAATTACATGAATGTCTGAATTGATTACTGGAATTTTCATGTCTTTACTGAACACACTCTCAGCGCAGGCTGGAAAAAGTGAAGTCTTGAATTAAGAAACTCAAAGGACCCCCTTTAGAAGCAACAACCTCCATTACATATTTTCAGTGCCTCCTGTTCAATACCTACTCTCATATCCACATCTATGGTCAATTTAGAATGACCAATTATCTTGTCAGGCTTTAGACTGTGGCAGAAAGCTGGAGTACCCAGAGGAAACCCACACAGGCACAGGGAAAACATACAAACTCCACACAGAAAGGCTGCAGCAAACCAGAAAGTGAACCAGGAACCTTCTTGCTGCCCGGGACTCTAATTTGGCCATCTGAACATGATTTTCCCATTTTTCAACCCTTTTATTGTTGCATTCTTATTCACTCTTTTTCTTACAGTGGACACAAGAACAGATTTCAGCAGGAGGTTCCTTTTCAGCACTGCACTTTGTGTTCCCAGTGTTAACTCTGCAGCAGGCCCACCTCTAGGGACAGTCCTGTTTTCTTCATTTATATACATTTTGTCCTACTGTGGACTGACAGTCTTTTTGTAGACTTTTTGGTTTTCTGGTTTGAAACCTTGGACTGGCATCACTGTGGGCCCGTTAGCAAGGCTCTTCTTCTTTTCAGCTTTGTGCATCTCTGCATTGCTTCTACAGTCTTGAAGAAGTTGGTGTAATAGAGGCACGGTTCACATCAACCACCAATACTCACTGATAAGAGCCCAGCTTTCCAATATCCAGAATTTATAGGAACCTTTACAACCATTTCTGATAGTAACAGTAACAGAGGTTTACTGCACCATGACTGATTATTCAGTGTTGTCAATAAATAAAGTTATCAGTTTAGTCATACTGTCCATCCATCCATCCATCCATCCATCCATCCATCCATCCATCCATCCATCCTGTGGGGAGGCTGGAGTCTATCCCAGCTATCACAGGGAGAAAGGTAGGGTACACCCTGGACAGGTCAACAGTCTGTCCGATTGTGGTTCTATAATTGCAACTGATTTTGATTACACCACATTTTATGCATAATCAATGCAGAAATCCTGGTTGTTCCAAATAATTTACAAGATTTTTCTTGAAACTGTATTTGCTGTCATGCTAAATTTGAACATTAAGAAGACTGAAACCAGCCATATGTAGACCTGTTTATCTAACTCAGTGCTGGCTGTCTAACTGTAGGCAGGCAGCTTAGCTTAGCATAAAAATAGGAAACAGATAGCCAGGCTCCATCCAACAGCTTAAAATATTTAAAAAATCCAGTCAGCACCTCTAAAACGGACTAATTAACTTGCTATAACTCAAGTGTAAAAACAACACTGCTGTTTAGAGAGAGGTGCGTGCTTGACCATTTCTTCACAATGAACCGCAACTTCCTGGAGTCTCTGCTGGTTGCCAGGAAACTGCAACTATCTGCGAGATGGCAATTTGTCTGCAGGTTCAGAGATATCCGAATAACAGCAGAGTTTCAGAAACTTGATAAGTTATGTGTCAAGAAGCATGGCTAGCTAACAAAGACATTTCATGATAGAATTTCTTTAATTTGTACACAGACATAGTGGAAATGTGGGAATCAGAGAAAGCAAGAAGGGGTCTGCCGTTACCTTCCCACAAAGATTAAAAATTACCTCCCCCGAGGCTGCAATCGTGTAGCGATGCCGAGGCAGTCTGGCAAAAACTGGTTAAATTGATTCTGTGTGTGACTGTTACACAAATTGCATGTAAGCCTTCCATGTGAACTCAGCCAGATACTAACATGCGTGACTTTCGATGAATTTGTCATGTTCAATTGGTCCAACCACTCTGGCAAATCTTCTCATGACATCATACAGCTCCTGCACCTCCTTTGGGTAGCATCGCTCCAGCACTACCAGAGAGAGAGAGAGAGAGATGTGAGTGGGCTGGAGATACAAACAAATATAAAAACAGAAATATGAAAGAAAAATCTCCCCAGCAGACAATTTTAGACATGAGCAGTTTGGGATTTTTACTGCATTCTAGGTGGAGTCATTTGGTCTCTTTGGTGCAGTTAACTACCAGAGAACAGCCGTTAACATGCAGCTCTGGATCCACACTGGGCTTATAGGCATGTAAATATTACCAACATTCATCATAGTCCCTCTGCAGATACACTCCTATGACTCTGAGGGTGACGCATGAGGAGAATTTGTATCCTGTAGCTACTAAATGGACTGTATGGGTCTTTTTTCTTTCTTCTTTAATACAGAAAACTCAACACTCCTGGCATCCATTACAGTCTGCACTCACTGGATAAATGCCGCCAGAGCTCTGAGGGGACTTGGGAGTAAAAATGTAAAATATTGTAAAATAATTAATTAACACATCTGTTATTATTCCTGATTTATTGATGTGTTGATATTGTTAAAATACAGTACAGTGTGTACAAAAAAAAAAAAAATGTTTGTGTTTGTGTAGTGGAAACATTCCAGGCGATGGCAGCTACGGGGTACAGAGGGTTAAAACAGGCAGAAATCAAATTTATTTCGATCGATTTTTCTTTTCTTTTTTCAGTAGAGTGATCTGTTCACCAAACCGTGGCTTCTAAACTGTTACACCTGTAGTGTTCACGTGAACTGAGATCTGGTGATTGCAAAAGCCACAGCAAACGCTTCACATCGTTTTTCTTCTTTACATCATAGAAGAGACCAGGACACATTACAGGATTATGGCGATGAGACAGAACAACTTTACATTCATCTGCAGTGACTCCAAGGAGACAAGTGAGCACAAACCGGCCAGAAAAATGATCCTCACAGCATAACACAGCCACTGCACAACCCTGATTACAGGGGTCAAGGGCTCAGGTTTTCTTTTATTTGTCCCTCGTCTGCAGAGTTACAAAGCAGTTTCACCTCCAGACGGTTAGAGGCGGCACACTGACTAATTGTTTTTGCACATAGTCTGTCACTTTGCAAAAGTGTTCTGAGACTGAGTAATTTCCTTCATCTGTTGGAAGAGGTGACTGACAACCCAAACAATTGCATTACTATAATTGGTGTTCTTCCAAATCTCAAACAGCCTAACCTAATTCTGTACACCGCTGCTACAACTATAAACGCTGAATACAGTCCAATTTCTTCCTGAACAAATTTCTTCCTGCCAGCCTACTTTGTGGAGATTATGGCTGATGGTTTAACTTGACAGTGTAATCAAACCGGGCCGAGAGATTCAAGTTTCAAAGCCACCAATTATTTTAGTGCAACTGTTCTAAATTTAGCTTTGATG
>JASGAU010374123.1:0-19725 GCA_030220045.1 Australoheros facetus | reverse complement strand
GTAGTCAAGAAGTAGTACAGGAAGAAAAAAAATATATGAAACTAAATACAATCAGCAACCCTGTCCCTGTGATTTGTCACAGTAACGCTCCACTGCTGTGTGTACACCACGCTTAACTCACACTCTGAAGCTCGATGTGCTCATGTGAAAGCATCGCCCGTGTTGCTGAGTAACAGACAAGTGTCAAAGCCAGAGAGGAAAGCTGTTGTGTGGGTGTGGGTGTGAGAGTGTGTGTGTGTGTGTGTGTGTAGGTCAAGTTCCATCATCAGACTCCAGCATGAGAGCGCTAATTAGCAGCTGCCATCTCAGGCTAAACACACGAAGTCGTGCTCTGAACAAAACACAGAAAAATGTTCATATCTCCTCGGAGACATCTGTGCTGGACCCGTGTGCGGTTTCACAAGATCAGCGCACAAAACTCTGACTGCAAACAGCAACACAACCTGAATCATTCAAAGCAGCGAGCTCTTACAGGACGTCAAACAGACTGCTGTCCTGAAACAACAACGCTGGTCATTCTGCCTCCAGCAGTCACTGAGACATGATACTGTGAGCCTCCTGGGCTCAGATACTGCTTCCATTATTGCGTGTGACACACACATACACACACAATCTTTGACAGTCTCCATGACAACCGGTCTGCAGCTCTACAGCTACTCTGAGTTCCCCTTTGTCTCCAAAGACTGGGGAGATAAGGGAAAAAGAGGGAGGAGGGCTAACTGGAGGCTGGAAAATACATAAATAAAACATGAGGGGAGAACTCTTGAACTCTCAAGCCACAGACAATTTCACAGAGCAGCACACAGAGATGTAACGAAGGGCAGGGTGGTCGCATGTAGTTTAAAAGACACGCTCTAATTGGACAAATCCATTCACAGCAGTCCTCGCTCTCTGATGAAAAAAAAACCCCCAAGATGCAAAGAATTACGTTACCGAGCTCGCCGAAATCCAACCTGTAACGGGTGGATCGATAAAAAGAGCTCCCTCCCCCGACACGTTTCAGCCATTATGGCAGCAGCGCTCATTGCACTGGGATCGCGATTTTGCCGTGGCACACTCGAACCAACACAGGCTATTCGTAGCCTATATTGTAAATACAAGCTCCGCCAGTTGCCACACTTCAGCTGCTGCAGGGGCCACGGAGGTTAACAGTGGTTATTACAGCGGAGTTGTTTGCATGAATCCATAGAAACCCTCGGCGCCGATTTGGCTGCCAAGTATCACATGCCTCCCTGAGCTGCTATGAATACTGTCAAAGCCGAGCCTGAGAGTGTTTCAGGAGGGGACTCACTCTGGAATTTCCGCAGGTTGATCAATCCGTGGTCTCGGATTATCCTGAAAGAAACAGATATATGGATTTATGCATTTATATTCTGACACCAGCTTCAGTTTGGCAAGTTAAAAATATGGTATCTAACAATGTTTGATGTGCTTTAACTGAACATCATATTTTAATGAGGATCTACAATACAGCTCAAAAGCCCACAAACAACCACCAAGTGTGTCTACAGTACATATTAATGCACTGCGGCTTTTACATACAACGAATCACAAGTTTCTCAAACAAGGAAAAATAAGAAATTCTCTATATTACTTATCATAATTATTTATAGAAGATGAATTTATTGATATATTATATTATAAAAGCAGAACAGTCTACATTCAGAGGATTCCTACTTCTAGTGTTGAGTTGAACAGCATCCACAAAAACCACATTTTGAAACCCTTTAAAACCAACAGCCCTGTTGATGAGTGAAGGAGGAACATTCAGGTCGCTTGAAAATTAAATTCATGGCTTTTCATGACTATTTAAAGACTTGTTTTGCGGGGACTGAACTCAGTGCTCTTTAGGACCTCAAAACCTGCAGTTATGCTAAAAAGCGCTGCTTTGAGGTTCAGGGGCAGAACTCAACTTCTGATATTAAAAGCCTTTCTGACAAGCTACAAGTTAGCAGAGACATAACAGGGTTCAGGGACAGACCAGGGAGCTATAAAACGCTCATTCCCTCCCAGTCAGACATGCCATTCCAGCGTGCTCAGGGAGCATGAAGTCGTTAAAACTTGATTTAGTGATGGATACGCTGAAGCAGCGGTTGTCTGTGTATGTCCAAGAATGACAGCTAACAGGTTAAAGACAGATTAATATCCCTGGAAACCCTTAACAAGAGCACTGCTGAGCAAGTGCCAACGCTCAGCTGTTTTGGATTCGTAAAAAGGGGGTGGGGGGGTCAAAGTGTTGTAAAGTCAGTGAACAAGTGTGACGTTTGATGGGTCTAGCTTGAACAGTATGCACCTATGGTGTGAATTTGAACATCCTAACGGTAAAGTTTTTGTGGTACAGACGTCGTCGCCGCCAACGCTATGACAATATCTCAACTTTTTCTTCGAGCCGAGCTAAAAATTAGTTCAATTAACCATTAATTCATTTGACTATTATTTTCCTGGTGTTTCTAAATCCAAGACGTCAGAATACAGAAAAATACTAATTGTGATTTTTTTGCAGCCCACAGTGACGACATCTCAGACCTTAATGATAACAGAGTACATGCAGTTGTCATTTTATTAGGTACAATGAGCTTTGGCCAGCACTGCTGTAAAGCTGCATGAACATTTTAGATGCTGCTGAATATGTGACCGCACACTGCCCAATATTATACTGCCCACCGTACTTAACTCAATAAAAAGTGAGATAAATACAACAAAACACCAAATAGAATTCAGTGTCATGTGGTATTTATTGGGGACTATTAAATGAGGGTCAGCTGGGAGTATGATCCTAGAAGCCTCTCTGAAAAGGTACAAATACAACAGGGATCATGGAAACACAAAGAGGAAGAGGACACGTTCTCTGTGTAACCCAAATGCAGAAAATGAGCACGGTACTTATTCTATAAGATTTAAAACCTTTTCCCAACTCTCCTCTGGTGGGAACACTCTCCATGCCTGACTAAAACTGGGCAAAATGTCAAGCAGTTTGGCATGCACATCGTTCACCAGGGGAAAGACACATTTTCCCCATTTCCAAAAATATATTCAGGGTTTGAATAGAGGTTCCCGCAGCTTGTAAGTTGCACCTGAATGACTCCCCGCGGCTTGTAATGAGAGCCTGAAAAAAGGCTTAAATATGCAATTATAATCACGCTGCTGACTTTGTGACAATCCCTCTCAGGACTCGTGTCTTTAAAGAGCTTTCAGGAAAATAATACGGTTTAGATTGGAAATTATAACTGTATTAGCATAATGAAATCATTAATATTAAAACGGTGAAGACACAGGTTTGGACCCGTTAGCCTTGTTAATTTTAATACAGTATGAAATGAATTTAGTACCATCTGTGGAGGCTCCAAAATAAAAGATTATAGTGCCACCTGCTGGCAAACTGGGGTCAATACATGATGATCCCCCCCCATAATGAATAAAAAAGGACCTACTTCTTCCTCCGTTGTCTCTCCTTTAACCTTGAATGATAAATATCAACAACCGCGAGCTTCAGTGCTGAAAAACAATAAGATATACAACACAGTTAAGGGAGTTCTGTAAAATAAATGCTGGTGTTCAGACTGTTTTTGTTTATTTGTCTATAAAACAAAATGCAACCCACCGCGAAGGATATCCGAGTCATCATCCACAAAGTCGATGTCTTTCAAATCCCATTCTGCATAGTTGTCAAACTCCTAGATCAGATGGGAAAGGGGGTGTGTGTCAATGTTGATGATCCTTATATGTATCAATGTTAAACAGCAAAGCAAATGACAGGATGAGTCACCCACTGTAAATCCCTGGTTACATATGCACCGCAGCCCTGAATGTTTCTGCACCGGCAGAGGTGCATGCCAAGAACAGGCAACCTAACCCCCTGACCCTGACCCTAACCCCAACGCAGTTAATCAAACAGCTCTTTAGTACAAAGTCCAAGTAATGGCAGCTAGCTAACGGACATTATGTGCTGCTAACCCATATGGAGTATTTCCAGCCTAAAGCAAACTATTTCCTTATGCTTGCTACATGTAAAAAAGGAGAACTGTGGAAAGATCATTAATGTGGTTAAACTGACCCAGAAATGATCCTGAGTTCATGTCGAAAAATGACTTGACAGGGCAACAAAAGAGTGCGTCACTATTTCAGTAATATTTAATACTGAGCCCTCTACTGGCAGCTCCACTGATTTACTCCTGCAGAGTTGTGCTGTTAGCAAACATGGACGGGCATTTGCATATCATTTTTCTAATGTTTTTTTTTTTCTTCCCATCCTTTAAAATTCGCTTTTTTAAATTTAGGTACCAAATAGAGCACATGTTGATGGACATCAACAAGAACATATTTACATCCATAGTCCCAGTTTATATCTCTTTAACTTTACAATAAACAAGAAACACACAGAAATAGGAAAAAACAAAAACAAAAAACAAATCAAACATCATGCAAAAATAAAATGATGTTACTGAGCACTCAAATGCTTCACAAGCCACATTTACTTTTCTTGCACAGGCCTTTATTCTGGGCACTTTATCTACAATGCATCCAAGTACATGAACAGTTACAGGACAAATGTGTCCCCTCACCTCCATGAAGTCGGCTCTGGCAGGCATGTATCCAGCCATGTCTCGAGACAGCACCGAGTCAAATGTGGGCCGAGGAGGATCATCGCTGGCTGTGGCATCAGAGAAAATTTAGCAAAATAAAACATGATGTCTTAGAAATGTACAGAGATCAACAAGGAGCACCGCCTCCAAATTTTGTACCTTTTACAGTCAGACATGTAACAACAATCTGTCTCTGTCTTGAATTTGCCAAATGATGCAATAAGACATTCAAATGCTTGTGGAGCATTCAAATACTGACAGATGGAGACCTGAAGCCCGCTAGGAACCGCGACAAGGTCCTGAATCACCAACTGCTTCTGCCCAACTGTCGAGCAAGTGGCTTCAATTTTTACATGTTAAACTTTCTTCTGGATGCCCCAGAGGCCCATAATAATAATAATAATAATAATAATAATAATAATAGACTGAACCAATATGAAAATTATTGGTTGGCTCTGATTGGTCTGTGGCAGTGTAGAAAAGACAAAGGGGAGTAAACAACATGGGTCCTTACGCTTGAAAGGAATAGCGCCCTCTGCAATGCGAGAGTCTTTCGTTTTGCGCAGGCTGAGCAGGGTGGAGGAGAAGAGCGGGTTATTGATGAAATTCTTCATGTAGTGGCTCTCACATTCTTCTTTGGTTTTAGTGCGCATCTGATATGCAACATCTTGCCTGAGGAAGACAAACGAGGAAGGAGCAGATAAAGTGTTAGTGCGCTACAGCAGAGGAGGAGGTGTGTGACTCAGCTGATTTGTTTAATCAAAATAATAACTGGAAGGTTTTCGAACGATTCATTGAACCAATTAAGGCCTTGTTACAGTACTGTATGTTTCACCATTTTATTATGTGTGTGTGTGTGTGTGGGGGGGGTGTTCTTCATTAGAAACTTCAATTATTTATATTTCCTAAAACAAATTTTGGTTTCAAGGCAAAACCAAATCAAAGGTTTCATTCACATTCAGGCATGTAAGCCAAACAATTATTATAACTTGTGAGCAAGCGGCAACAGTTTGTGAGCACAGCGGTGCAGAGTGGTGACACCAACTCAGAGTTTCAAACCCAGGCCTGTGAAATTCAGCGCAGAGCTAAAAGAACAGGGACTGTGGGAAGAGGTCTCTCTTACATGGAGTCAGTAAATACTATAGCATAATTAGGAGCTGATTTGTTTCATTATCTTATTGATTATGCTTTGTGTGTGAAACAAAGCAACTTTTTTATCATCAGAGTCTGAAAATGTTGCAGGAACAGGAGAAAAAAGGTCTACAACGCATTACCCAGAAGAAATCATATAGTCCATCTGACACATAGCTAACCTCTAGGGTGAAGGAGGCCACCTCCTGATATTCTGGTTCTGCTTCCAATGAGGTAGAGTTCAAACATGAGTCACTGCACTGTGACCCTTGCTCAGCCTTTCCTCCCTCATGTTTTTCTCTCCATGTGCATAAAAGCATGAAAGAGTTTTTACTGGCTTTGAGCTGATGAGCAAGTTGAGCTGGCTGTAGCAACAGTTAACAGACTGTTAACGTCTACATGGGTCAACATAACTACTGGCCTGGAGCCAGAAAAAAAGAAAGAAAAGTATGTTGGGCAAGTTGATTTTTTCAAAACAGAAACTGTTTAAGAAAATAGTTTATTATTAAAGTCAGCATTTCTACATTAAAGGAAACATTGGGGGCTAATGAACGGAAGCGGGAGGTCTGAAGTTCACAGAAAACTAAACTCGATGGCCTGAGCGTTTTAGGCACACGTTCATTTACAGAAAAGAAATCAAAGTGGGAAAACTTGATCATGTGTGTGAATAAAAACTACTCAAAGATGCAGCCCAGGCAACCTCTACTTTTTCCTCAACAAAAAGGTTTATAATCGCCACACAAGTGAAGATGTGCCGTCATCATGAATGGTTGAGCTGCTGCTGCCGCCTGCTGCTCTTCTCTCCAAGCACGCCCACAACAGGCGGAGAAGCGGCGCCACATCTGAGCCAGTGAACCCAGGAGGAAAGACAACATTTCTGTAACCCTGACGACAGCAGTGCTCATTACTGTAATCAAAACCTTTGCAGGTAAAATACAAGTTCAAGGCACCTAAACACAAAGGAAAAAGGGATGTTTTCACCTGATCCTTCCAACACAGAACAGTGAAGCACATTATTATGTTCTGATGAAGATGCCAAATTACAGTTACTTGCATTCCTGAACAGAAAATTTAGCTTTAACGGCCGAATGTTGTGCTTGATTAATTTCTGACTTCTCAGAGAAGTCCAGTGCGTCCGCTCAAATTTGCGTATTAAAAAAAAAAAAAAGCAAATTCAGTAGTCTTTAGTTTTAAACAAGTTTTTGACAGATTTCTAAAATATTTGTGTTTTCTTCTTTTTATGGCAGGTGGTCCAACACATTTTTAAGCACTGTAAATACTCACAGTATACTCACAGTATATTAAAACTGTACATTTCAAAACGTGGTATGCAAGATTTTGTTCAACTGAATATATACTCATATAGTAAACAAGGATTTCATAACTGCAAGAATAAAGTATTTTTGTGCTCAGGTCCTGCTCTGCTATTAAAAAAAATGTCATTTTAGTCTGTTGTAAGGTGGCTGTATTTATGATGTTGTAAGGCAACATCATAAATACACAAAGTCTCCGTGTGTTTGTTTGTCTGTGACCTCCTCCTACACAGCCAAACCAATCATAGGCTTTTGAAGGTTCTTATCTATATCAGATACTAGGGTATATACCGTTGCCTAGCAACCACCTAAAAACAGCTTAAAATGACCCATTTGTAGCATTTATGTAGCCATAACTCCTTATAAAAATACTGTATCATTTTAATTTCTTGACAGTAATATCTAATTTTGCAAATATTGAATATACCCATTTTGTTGTCTCCAAATTGTGATGTTTACAGTATCAATATTACGTTACATCATTTGACACTTTAACTTATGAAGTCAATTTTACTGAATTTTGATAAACTTTATGAATATAGTTAAGGCACTGAAATTCGAAGCCATGTGAATTAGTCCAGCCCACAAAAATCAACTTTTTTCCAGCATGTAATTTTATGCATGTTATTATTGACCTGTATAGGTAAACCGTAAGGCACGTAAATATGCAACCATAATGAAAGTTAAGTTATGAAACCCTCTTTTACCATGCAGATGTTTACTTGGTTGAACAAAACATTGCATACTAGTTTATCACTATACACTTTATGGGGGCGGGCAGTGGCATGCTGATGAGTGTAATAGTAGTAGTAGTGCACTTATTTTTTAGACAATGGACAGGTCCCTTAATCATACATAGATATAAATACATTTTGCTCTTTAGAAATAAAACAGTTGCTCCAACGTTTATCTTCTATTTATTTACATAAACAAAATCTGGTGCTCCTACTTTTTTTTTTTTACTTTTACTTTTCTCAATGCGATTAAGTATATTAGTCTGCCAACAGCACGAACAGACTGAACAATACTGTCTGTTGGTAGGTGCGTGCTAGGCAACATGAGAGCATCATATTATCTGATAGAGATAAGAACCTTCAGGTGTCTAAGACATACCTGTGTGCAAAGTTCGGTTGCTCAATTCCTGATTGTGTAGGAGTTTACAGACAAAGAAGCAAACAGACACACAGACAGATTTTATGTATTTTAGCAAGCTCCCCAGACCCCCCCCCCCGTCTGCACTTGCCTCGCGTGCATGCAGACAGACTGCACGTAAAACAATTGCTGCTGTTGTGTTATCAGTGATTTTGTTGAAAAACTGGGGACTGCATAAGCTTAATGTTGTAATACTTTGTATTCACACACATCCTCCTCAATACATTTCTATTGCAGGTCTATTTTTAGTCACTAATCAGGCACTGAAGCATAAAAAATATTTTGACGGAGCCTCTCGGTACAAAACAGAAGGTTCCCTGTTGTTACCGAATGATTGCTAGTGATAACGCCTGCTGCCCACTAGCAAACTGTGGTGAAAGCGATCCGTTCCAGTATTTAACAGTTGAAATTCTCAGCCCAGGGGGCACAACACACACACACACACACGAGAGAGAGAGCGAGCAGTGAAGGCATGGAAAAACATGTCAGCGATGCTCCACTTAGTGTTAAAGGGTAGTTTTTTTTCCAAATGACAAAAATCTGTCGCGCCAATGAAAAACTTTAATGCTGTTAATGCAGGTGAGACGCTCCAGTTATATGGTGAGAAGCAACAAACTTGTGTTGAGGATTTTTTTTTATAATCGAATTAATTGAGTTACTCGCAGAATCGTTGCAGCCCAATGTGTTACTCTCATGCACAGTTTCCACTGATAAGGTGCCGGTGCCGGTTCCAAGGAACCGGCAAACCCCTTAAGAATGGGCCTACGTTTCCACTGCTTTGCAAGCTGATCCTTTACGTATGTGGGTGTGGGCGGTTCCTCGTCCAGAAACGGAAACTGAAGGGCACAAACAAATGGCAGAGCGTGCTCCCTGTTTGCAAACTTTATACCTTATGCTGAGAACATATTTTACCATCCAAACAGAACTACTTCAACATCTGTGTGTGGCATAGAGGGATAGTCACAGACAGCGGTTATGTGTAAGACGACAAGTACGCTTCCTTTTATCGGTTATGAAAACTTTTCTTTTTAAAAAGGTCTTCTGCTGAGAACTTTTATTGAATTTTTAGTTTTTAGCTATTGTGGTGTTTAATTACTGTCTTTCCTTTGTTTTTACCATGTACAGCACTTTGTGACCACTGCCTGTGAAAAGTGCTAAATAAATAAAATTTGCTTACTTACTTGTGAACTGATACTGAGCAGCAAGTTCAGCCTTAGGGCCAAACCTAATTCACGGTGGTGGAAAAATGTATCACTTTTCTCGTGTAATACACACCTTGCAGTGAAATGGTGGTGGAAAACTTAGTGTCGAGATGCCAGAGCCACGTCCTTCTGCTGCTTGCATCACACCTTCCTTGGTTCCAGTCCAGCTAGTTTATGCAGCCGGAAAGGAACCGATTTGTTGGCCGGGAACCGAGTGAGTTTGCGGTGGAAAAAGTGCTGACGGTTTGAACACTTGGCACCGGCACCGTGTCAGTGGGAAAGGGCAACCAGTAATCGACGTGGTTCTTGTGTGTAGCATAAAATATATGCCATTCATGGAATTTAATTCCATCCTGTGTACAGAAATGTTTCTGTAGATTGCTGGTGTTCTCATCCCAATTTACAATTATCATTATACAGACATTACAACTAACACTTCTGTCATCTTTCTTAGTGACTGTTTTTTCCTCTAAGTTTCAAGCAGCAAAAAGGACATGAGACACATTGTTTTGTGATGCACAATATAAAAGTTAGCTCAGAGACATACAACTACCCTGAACAGACTATGGCACAGGCACAGTGGTGCAGTGGTT
Organism: Australoheros facetus; assembly: GCA_030220045.1. Taxonomy (NCBI): domain Eukaryota; kingdom Metazoa; phylum Chordata; class Actinopteri; order Cichliformes; family Cichlidae; genus Australoheros; species Australoheros facetus. The sequence goes on along the minus strand of JASGAU010374123.1, from coordinate 9,751 downwards.
AGTGCTGTTGCCTCAGGACAAGAAGGTCCTGTGTTTTCAAAGCCACAGGTTGCCTGGGGCCTTTCTCTGTGCCTGCGTGGGTTCTCTCCAGATACTCTGTCTCTCCAGACACTCTGGTTACCTCCAACAGTCCAGAGACTGTTGTCTGTCCTTCTGTCAGTCCAGTGAGACCCAGAATTAATAAAATGGATGAACAGACTATCTGCAACATTTTTCCAATCCCTAGACGGGGATTATCCTGTGTATCCCTGTGTCTAGGACCTGCATAATAATAATGACTTAACTGCTGATAATACAGAGATAAATTCATTTTTATTACACAGTATCTCTACATCTCTTTGTAAGCAGTGAAAACTGGACTGGATGCCACAGTCTTAACATGGGGGTATTTAAAGAAATAAGAAAACTTGTATGTCATTTGTGAGGAGATTCTGCTTTTAACTTAAGCTACAAACTGATGAACCACTCACCAGTTTCCAAAGCCACAGTCCATGACGGCTTCCAGCAGGGCCATCTCTTCCTGCGCCGTCCACCCAGGCTCCAGCACCGGGAAATCTGACGTCTGTATGAGGAGGTGAAAGGTGAGGATTCGTGTTCAAAGACTGCCACACTGGAAATCTGGACATGGCTTTTTTATTTTTTATTTTATTTCACTCACCATGATTTCATATTTATGATCACTCTGATGCTTCTTGTACTCAAATCCTCTGGTGAAACACTGGAGGAAAACAACATGTTTAGTTTCAGTCAAAGTGATTAGGCCTGGAGGTTGAACCTAAATCGGTTTAGGTCACCACACTCACCTGGAGGCACAGCAGGAAAGGTGAGGGTCCACATTCTGCACATTTAATGTAAGGCTCAGTCAGGTACGACGAACAGCCTCTGCACGGCGGTTTCTCGAACGGGTCATCTGAAATCACGTGATTTTAAACTCTAAGTCACCTGGTAAGGTGTCATATATGAAACCAGCTGTCATTACTTTACCATGAAGGCCACTTACAATGTAAACAATGCTGCGGCTTTTCATTAAACTGGAGCCACAGGGGGTTTTAAACCGAACCACGTAACGCTAACCTCAGAGGTGGCAGAGCTAAAGCATCCTGTGTGGTAACGTTTCACTACAGCACCTCAGTAACAAACCGCACTGACGGCTGTTAAACCAGTTACCATTGTGTTAGCATTGCTGCGCACTAATGCTAGCACAGCAAAGCTAGCACAATGTGGCTAACGCGAGATAATAACTCTGAAAAATGTCAGATGTGTACACTTTAAAACAAAAGTGGGTATATGTGTCTGTGACATATTACAAACACTTACTTGCAAAAGATGCTAGACGGTCCATAGGACGATGCTTAAATGAAACTTAAAGCAGACCCGACGCTTGGGTTCGATCTATTTTTCAAAGTTTGCAAGTGATCCTGATTATGAAGGCAGAGCTAGTCGAGCTCAGATCAATCGGTCTGTCCAACGTGTTCTATGGAGGACCGAAAATGCCAAAACTGAAGACTGTAGAATTAGCCCTAACTAACTAAAAAAATAAAAATAAATAAATAAGACATTTAAAGCATACAAACATTAAAAATAAATTTAAGTCTGAATTAACTTAATATTTAGATATATTACTATTATCTTCCAAGCTTTGTAGCATTAGAGTACAAAATTCTAAATGCTAAATTCTTCTATGCAATAATCTACTGTACGGTCTTCATTATTCTGTTCTGAGATGTGCAATACCACTCTAGATGTGCAATAATTCAGTGCTTCTCCCTTTTTAATTTATCTATGTATCTTATCTTAGTATTTATTTATTTGTTCTAGTTTCTGTTTTTAACTAAGTGTATTCTATATTTTTGTGTATAGTACCACATAATTTAATTTTAGCCCTGCCAGAGGGAGGCCACAAGCCAGTGTACTTCTAGTGCCAGTCCCAAACCCACGTAAATGAGGAGGGCTGTGGCAGGAAGAGCATAATGTGTGTTAAAAGAGGAAGACCACAGAGAAGGTTCATGGATGTAAGTGGAGGAGGACATGCAGAGGGTTGATGTGACAGAAGATGATGCTAGAGGCAACTATTAAAAATGAAAAAAAAAAAAAACATAAATAAATGCATATCCTTAATAATTATCAAATGAATGAGAGAAAAATTAAACTGGAAGATGAATATGCTGCTGAAATAATTTTAAAAAGGTGTAAATAAATCCAGAAACAAATTTAAACTAACATTTATTTTTATGTCTGCATTTATTCTTCTAAAATTCTTTTTGATGTATTTAATGGTGTCTATTATCAACTGAACTTTCAGGTTTGGAGGCTTCAATCCACCATATTTTTCTCCATCCATCCATCCATCCATCCATCCATCTTCTTCTGCTTATCCAATTCAGTGTAACAGGAGATGAAGCCTATCCCAGCTGCCATAGGGTAAGAGCCTTTACAGCTAATAAAAAGTCAAAATGTTTCTGAGACTGCATATTTACTGCACGGAGATGGCATATTTCACTTTTTGTCTTTCTGCCAGGACAAGCAGTTTTTGATGTAGCCCCAGCCCCAGTGGAAGACTCCTTTATTAAAAACTGTATTAAATAAAATTAGAGCATGTTAATAGGCTGGACTTAAATTAATCTATATTTGTGTGATCTTTTCCACCACCCTTCAAAGAAAAAGAGCTGCTGTCATTCTCCATCTGACCACAGGGTGCTGATCTTGCACTACGTCTTCAATGGAAACAATGAATGCTGTGCAAGTCTTTGTCTGGCCCTGGGAATACAGCACCACCTGAGCCTCATATAAGCAGCGTGTATTATGCTGAATAATGGAAAGATAAATCATAGATGGGCAACTTTGCACACAACACCCCCATGGTGTTTTTTTTGTCCCCCATAAAATTCCTCCAGAAGTACTACTTGCCCTGAAAATGACTTCAAAACAGCTCATTCTGATGCAATAAATATCTATGATTCCAGATATTTTCCAGGGCCTGCGTCCAGCACTGGCCTCTGACTGAATATAAACTCCCTGTGCCCCCTGTGATTGCACACAAGGAGACCTGGCAAAACAAATATCTGAACCTCGATGCACAAAACTACAACCCTGCATGCATCAAACCCACTAAAAGTAAGAAAGGAAAGAAACAAATGTTTTTGTGATTTGAGTGAAAGGAGCCTCTGATTCAGTGCATATGTGATGGCAGTAGCTGGGCAAGAACAGTGCAGGCTCTGGACTAATGGTGTTAAACTGGGCCTATCACTTTACCTGAATTGCCACTTAGGATATTTACGAAGCAATTTAATCCTTTTCACATTTGCATTTAATTCTGTTTGATCCCAGAAGATTTTATGGTGTGCTTTATTTAATTTGCAAAAGCCCGTGAATAGGCTCTAGCATGGCTACCAAAGTGCGCAGTGGGTTAAATCTGCGTGTTCGCCTTTCCTCTTGTTACCCTGTGCTATGTCCATGAGGACAATCCACAGTGACAAGTGTGCTCAGTTGCAGCATACTCTGTGTCCCATCTCCTGACCCTCTGGGGCTGCACCAGACCTCTGGGGAGAGACTCAGACAGCATGAGAGCCCAGAGCAACGCAGATCCATGGGTAATGACAAAGTGGCCTTCCGACAGACTGTGCATAATAAAGGGACAGTTGCACAATCTCCAGCTTCCTGCCAGAGTAGTTTATTTAACAGTCCTGTGAGAACGTTATGATTTATTTATCTTTAAAAGGGGAACTTCTCATTTCTGGGTGACAGTTTGGAGTGTACGTGACGTGTGGATGTGTGTACACTCATAACGGCCGCTTTTAAAAACGTATTGTTTTGTTCCTGCTGGATGTACACTATCTGATCAAGAGTGTGTGGACACACAAACACAAGTCACAACGGTGGAGTCTCACATTAAACGTGTCCAAAGTATAATGAGATACGTACACAAGCCAAAAGCTCAGACTGAGATAACTTATTTCTACTCTTTGATCTGTGTTATGTCAGTGAGAGGTGACGTCTTTGGTAATCTTACAGCCATGCGAAAAAGAAAGTTTTCACATCACCGCTCCACCACTGCGCTTGACAGCTGATACGAGGTGTTTGTGCTGATATGCTGTGTTTGTTTTTTGCCAAACATTTCCAATTTAGTCTCGTCTGTCTGAAGGACATTGTTCCAGAAGTCTTTTAATTTGTTCAGATGCAACTTTGCAAACCTAAGATGTGATACCATGTTCTGTTTAGAGAGAAGACACTTTCTCCTGGTAACCCTTTCCAACAAGCCATACTTGTTCATTATTTTTGTAGTTGTACTGTCAAGAACTTTAACGTTTAACATGCTAACTGAGGCCTGTAGAGTCTGAGATGTAACGTTTGGGGTCTTTTGCAGTGTCTCCAAGAACTACACAGTCTGACCTTGGGGTGAATTTGCTAGGAAATCCACTCGTGAGAAGATTGTAGTATTGTGATAACACACCTGAATGCTCCAGACTAGGAAACTGCCAAAAACTTCTGTTTTTATGGAAGTGCTCACACTTACTGATGATCAGTACTTGAGTGTACCTGATTAGCAGCACCTAGCTGCTGCTTACCCTCTTAATTCCTATGGAAGCAATAAGGGTGTACTTAGTTTTTCCACAAGACTGCATATATTCGGGAAAAACTGTTCAAACTGTAAAGCAAGTGGCCTTAAAGGGAGAGAACACCTTGTTTCAGACAGAGGATAAACTGAGGGGCTGCACTCAATTCTGAATTGAGAATCATGAGAAGCTACTTTTACCTGTAGCATTTCAGAAAATAGTAAAAAAAATAAAAATAAAAAAGGCATGTCCGTACAAGGCAAAAGAGCCCGGGCAACATCAGGTCTCTCTTTCCTCTCCTCTCCAAAACCAAAAATGTTCAGTTTACAAAAATAAACAACAGGGAAAATGTAAGACTTTAAGGCGGTAGAACCAGAAGCTATATAGCTATATATGCTTGATATCTAATTATCAGCATAGTTTCAGATTAGACTGTTTATCAATTCTGCTTTGCCTAACAACACGTAAGGTCAGCAACGGATGCTGGGCAATAAGACCTGGCTCACAGTTCACCCAATAAGTCTTGGATGGGGTTTATGGTGTTCAAAATCTTCCACAAAAATGAAAAAAATAACTTTATGGGCTTTTGCATAAAGATTTACTCAAGGTGTCTGAAATAAGAAGGACCCCTTACCTAACGCTTCAAACAAATTTGGAAAAAATTTAGTATTCTGATCGATCTCTGACTCCTTTTGTCTGCAAGTATCCGTGGGCAAGATACTGAAGACCGAGTTTCCCCCGATGCATCCATTGGAGTGTGTATGAATGCTTAGAAAGTGCTTAGGCATAGATAAAAGCACTGTATGAATGTGTTTGATTGGACAAACGAGACTTGCAGCAGAACGTGCTTTAAGTGCTCAACTGAGTAGAAAGGCGTTATATAAGTACTAGTCCAGGTGTGGTCTGTGGATCCTGTGGGACTTCCAGATACAGACAAACTTGTGGTGGCTAACCAACCGGACATCGTAGTGGTGGATAAACAAAGAAAGACAGCCGTGGTGATAGACTTTGCAATATCAAGTGATGGCAACATCAAGAAGAAAGAACACGAGAAGCTCGATAAATACCAAGGGCTCAGAGAAGAACTAGAGAGGACGTGGAAGGTTAAAGTAACAGTGGTCCCCGTGGTAATGGGAACACTTGGGGCAGTGACTCCCAAACTGGGAGAGTGGCGCCGGCAGATTCCAGGAATGACATCCGAGATCTCTGTCCAGAAGAGTGTAATCCTGGGAACAGCTTGGAATATTTTATATTTATATATAATGTTGCCACGACACTATCCAGCTGCTTTTATATATGTATATATATTTATTTCTGAAGCTGGCGTTTCCTGTAGCCCAGTTTGTATGAGGACAGTGCTGTAGCCTCCATATGAATTTAATTAAGCAAAATTCTCACAAGGAGCCAGTTTCTGATGCCAGGGTCAGCATATGTGGGAGCATACTGTATAAAATCACATCTTGGCAGAATCCATTATCCACATGGAGACTAACAAAGAAAATAATGTCAGCCTTGCAGACTGACATGTGCGCTCCGCTACAACGGCCCCTGCTGCAGCATCATTGCCTGTGGGCAGACAACCTGCTGTCTCTTGAGCCAGATACCACCCCCGCCTACCCAGAGTCCTTTTCTCTGTCTGCTCCCTCTGCCTTCACACCCAAAGTAAAAGCCCTCAAAGACCAGGCGAACCCCCACCCGCAGGCCTCACACTGCTCATGTGGATCAAAGACAGGGAGCCTTGGGGTTTCTCTGCAATAGAAGTGTGCCAGATTATACAGCGGCCAAACAAATGCACACCCCCACCCCATTACATCTTTAAAAACTCCCCCCCGGTCTCTGCCCACTTCTTTTGCTCTTACCAAAGCACTTCACAGCTGCTGTGATTTAAATATGAGGGTCCTGCTCAAGAAAAGAGGGCATCTGGCACACGTCTTAGAGGCTAACAAAAAAAACCCCGCTAAACTGCTCCTGTCATGGAAATGCTCTAAAACAAGATTAAGCCTCTTTAAAAAAGCAAAGAGACAAAATGGACACAACCACTAAAATAAATCTGGGTGAAAGACAACATGAGGCGACACCTGGAATAATGTTAATGTCAAAGCTACAGTCAGTGAATGCTACACATCGAGGCCTTTCCTTTTGATTGCACAGTGAAGAAAACAATATTTTATCTTGATTGTGTAACTCTCTAAAGAAGGCTTCCAATTTACATTTATTAAGCTACCTACCTCCATCTGGCCAGTGATGCTAATTAACATACAGTTTCTCACAGTGTTCACAGGAAAGGGCATCTTTTATTTTTACAGTATCTCTTGTTGGTCTGTTAATTATATTTTGCAGAATTTTGAAATGACTGTAACGTACACAATTAGCCACTGTGCATATACAGTCACTGGCCACTTTGTTAGGTATACCTGTTCAACTTGTTGACGCAAAATATCTAATCAATCTATGGAAGCAACCCAGTGCATTTAGGCATGTAGACAAGATGACCTGCTGAAGTTTAAACCAAGCATTAGAATGGGGAAGAAAGGTGATTTAAGTTTATTGAATGTGCTGGTGCCAGGTGGGAGTATTTCAGAAACTGCTGATCTGCTGGGATTTTCCTGCACAACCATCTCTAGGGTTTACAGAGAATGGTCTGAAAAAGAGAAAATATCCAGCGAGCAGCAGTTCTCTGGGTAAAAATGCCTTGTTGATGCAAGAGGTCAGAGAAGAATGACCAGACTGCTTTGATCTGATAGGAAGGCAACAGTAACTCAAATAATCACTCGTTACAACCAAGGTATGCAGGAGAGCATCTCTGAAACTACAACATGTCGAACCTTTAAGCAGATGGGCTAAAGCAGCAGAAGACCACACAGAGTGCCACTCCTGCCCGCTAAGAACAGGAAACTGAGGCTACGATTTGTCAATAAAATTGGACAATAAAAAAACGGAAAAGCATTGCCTGGTCTGATGAGTCTTGATTCTGGTGCAACATTTGGATGGTTGGGTCAGAATTTGGCATAACATGAGAGAACGGATGGCGTAATGGTACAGGTATATTTTCTTGGCACACTTTGGCCCCCTTACAATCAGCTCAGCACCATTTAAATCACACAGCCTGAGTACTGTTGCTAACCATGTCCAGCCCTTTATGACCACAGCATACCCACCTTCAGATAATGCACCATGTCACAAAGTTAAAACCATCTCAAAAACCTGTTTCCTGATCATGACAATGAGTTTACTGTACAACACAGTCGCCATATCGCAATCCAATAGGGCAGCTTTAGGTGGAGATTCTCATCATGGATGTGCAGCTGACAAATCTGCAGCCACTGTGTGATGCCAATGGTGTCAGTGCTGATGTGCCAATACAAGATGCTATGGCTCCATCAACACACTGTGATCACGCCATAAGACCTATGGAGGGAAACAAAGAAAATGACCATACCTTAATATAATCAGGACGTAATCACATGTGAAATTGAGCTCTATCACATTTAATTTAAGCATGCTTCAACTTATATACACGTTTTATTTTCTTTAAAACACACTTAAAAAAAACACCTTTCTTCTAGCTTACAAGATGAACTCAACCACAGAATGCGACCCACCTATTAAGCTTATTCTGACTACATGATTCAGATATTAATTAGGATACCCGATACTCTTCTAGCTATAATTTTAGCCCTTTTTCTTATGTTTTCTTTATCCGTTTGCCGTGATCTGTTGCCCTTCTCCTCCAAGAGCTGCATTGCATTAACCCTAACCCTAACCCATTACCACCTCATCAACCTATGGAGATTAGTTTATTATCAGATATCGTTAACAGCAGCAAATCCAGCTCTAGTAGATGCTGTGTTCATTAGCCTGCAGAGGCCACAGAGAAGTTTACATACGTGTGACCCTAATACTGACAAAGGAAGCAGGACTTTTCTGGCAGGAAATGCTCACATTGTGCAGTGACTCAGGACAGAGTTATGAGCTCGTACGGTGATGAAACTCTAGATAGGAATTGTCATCGTAGGAGCAGCTGTTAAGCCTCATTTTCCACAGCCTCATTTAGCCTCCGCAGAGAGTTTTGAGTGGAACTGTAATGGCTTTTGACATGCAGCACTTGACACTTCTGAATCACATGCAAGCACAACAAAGAAATTAAGATGTTTCTGCATTAAGTGTCATATGAATGTCAATAATGATGCAGACTGACCTGACTTCCCTTGCAAGTACTCAGTTACAGTAAAGGAATAAATTCATAAGCACAACTGACTCCCCCACAAGTGTGTCATCGGTTTATTTTCGCTGAGTGAGAGGTTCCCCCTACATATGTTCCTCCTCCCTGTGAGTTCAGTGGATGTCTCCTCCCCACGCCCAAGGTATCACGGAGGAATCAGCACAGTTCAGGAAGGTCAGCAAGTGGGTGTGGAATGCAAGTGTTTCCCACGCAGAGTAACTCGACACACAAGTGCTGAGAAATGTATTATTCCTCACAAAACTGGAATTCAACCAAACCCAAAAGGGCCACCGTTTCCGAGGAGGCGTAAGGTTTATTCGGAAATAAAAGCACTGGTGGAGGAATTACTCCAATCCTTTAATTAAGCACAAACACAGATACAAATCCAGCAATGTTACAGTATCCCATTTGAAGAAAAAGTCCTGCATTCAAAACCTTTGAGTAAATGAATGTTTATGTGCAGAAGAAAAAGAGTTTTGGTACATAATAAAATACAAAGATCACCCACAAAATTAAAACCACAGGCCGGTGAAGTGAGAAACACTGATTATTTCATTACAATGCCATGTTCTGCTGAGAAACCTAAACACTACTGCAGGCTAAGTACTCCACCACCATGACAAGGGTAATCCCTAAAGGTAGCTACCCTACACCACTAGTTGGGGAGCGGGAGGTCTGGGCCTCTCTGCTTAGACTGCTGCTCCCACAACCCGAACCCGGCTAAGTGGCAGAAAATGGATAGATACAGTGCCTTGCGAAAGTATTCGGCCCCCTTGAACTTTTCAACCTTTTGCCACATTTCAGGCTTCAAACATAAAGATATAAAATTTGAATTTTTTTGTGAAGAATCAACAACAAGTGGGACACAATCGTGAGGTGGAATGAAATTTATTGGATGTGTCAAACTTTTTTAACAAATAAAAAACTGAAAAGTGGGGCGTGCAATATTATTCGGCCCCCTTGCGTTAATACTTTG
>JASGAU010374120.1:4228-14807 GCA_030220045.1 Australoheros facetus | reverse complement strand
CTCAGAAAAATAAATACTCAAGTAAAGTACAGATACCTGAAAAATCTACTTAAGTACAGTAACGAAGTATTTGTACTTCGTTACTTCCCACCTCTGAAATTAACAAGAGGAAACTAAGGTAATTAATCAAAACCCAAAACAAAATAGGATATAACAAAACTCAAAGGAAACAGAACTAAACAGAAAACGCTGGGCACACAGCCCAGGACCATGACAGGCCGATTATAGTTTTTAATCTGTTTTTTTAATAATATCCATGTTTTTCCTTATTTGTCATATTTGTATTATCATTCATCAAATGCTAATGACAAGCTTTACTGCAGAGAACTTTGCTGTTAGTCGGTTGTTGTTGTCAGCAACTAATTATCATCGGAGTAACTGAAGAAGACATCTGATCCTGTTTTCTCCAAAGCAGAAAGGCTACCAAGAGTCTTAGAAAGTTCTCTAAACACAAAGAAGCAGTGTGTTTTAATTTTGCTAACTTTTCTGATTAGATTTACTTCTGTTTCAATAAGGACACATTCAGCAGCCTACATATTATCACACACGGTCTTTTTTCGACCTTTGAGAGCTTTCAGGCATCTTTAGAAAATGTTAAAGTAGATGATGTAAGATGTTTGTACTGTATGCAGTTTGTTGATAAGTACTGAGCAAAAAAATAGTTTTGCCTCACGTAGGTCACCAGAGGGTAACTAATGAAAAGTTAAAAGAAAGTTGACTCCGGACCTCTCAGGCTGAGTGATGCCTGCTGAACGGAGCTGCAGAGACGAAGTGTCGGGTGGAAAGACAACCTGTTGCTTTGCTGGAAGCGGTGGGAGCATTTCCCAGCAGAGCACAGAGAAATGCGACTCCATGCATCAGCGGGCATGATAATTGCACACCCACTTCACATCATCACCCACAGCTTGGATGCCCATCCCCAACCAAAGACCCCATACTTCTGCAGCGACACGGACACTACCTGCGGCTTTAGCATTATTTACTGACTAATAAGAACAGAAAGTTCAGGAGTCTCGAGGAAAGTGAAACAAACATCGGATCCTTTTAAAAGCTCATTAGGAGAGGGAGACTGTTTTTTTTTTGTGTTTGTTTTTAAGAGTATGGCTAACTCCGGGATCCAGCTGCTGGGATTTTTCCTGTCATTAATAGGTATTGTGGGTCTGATCATCGGGACTATCCTGCCGCAATGGAAGATGTCCGCGTACATCGGGGACAACATCATCACGGCGGTAGCCATGTACCAGGGACTGTGGATGTCATGCGCTTTCCAAAGTACCGGGCAGCTCCAGTGCAAAATCTACGACTCCATTCTGCAGCTCGACAGTAAGTGGTGCATTCTGCTCCAGTGGTTTATGCCGAAAAATTAAGTTTTGAAACCACAAGTACACCGTGTAGAAGTAAACTCTGCAGTTTTTGCTTGAGGAAATTCTCTTCGTTTTCCCATTTGAAGCGATGGTTTGGATAATGCGCTCTCAGTCTGCATAAAGTCTCCTATTCATGACCCCACCTGGCACCTGGTGTCACACCTGGTTAAACTCCTCAATGGAGCACTCTGTCTCTACTGAATGGGTTTACCACCTGCAGGTACTCCCTGTTCATCACAAATCATCATTAAGTAGTGCTTTCTATCAATAAGGGCTTTCTTGTCTATGGATTTTCATTTTATATAATAAGCTAAAAACAAACAAGCAAACCAAAAAAAAAAAAAAAAAGAGAGAGAAAACTAAGTTTTGAAAGAAAACAATTCTCTCCCATTCTAGGAAAACCTTTGCTTCATACCATTTGGTCCAGGAATAAACTGGATATCCTTTAGAACACGTGTCAAACCCAAGGTTCGGGGGCCAAATCCGGCCCGCTGCAGTTTTTTAGCAGGTCCTTCAGGCAGTTTAAGTTCCAAAGTAACAAAAATAAAAGGTTTTATTTCCATCCATTTTTACAGTAAAAGGCATGTGGTATGATACATGATCTAATTTTTATTATGTTTACATTTTTGACTAAAGTCATCATGTCATGTTTTTGTAATTAAATACTGACTTTAATACTTCATTTTGACTGGTACTGTATATAAGAAGGATGTATATTAGTAATGAACATATAATTCAGGATTTAAAAGAATTATTACAGCTATGAACTACACATGTCTGACCATTGATGTGATCACAACTTGAGTTCAACACCCCAGCTGTAGAATATCACGTATGATGCAAACACAGCAGGAGTGGTTTCATACTTCCTCTCCTGCCAAAATAATCAGTTTCATACATTAACTGCAGGGTACAGTTCACAAGAACAAGGATGCAGGAAACAATCCCAATTCAGAGCTTATTTATATCGTACTGCTTGTTCTTTAGTAACTTAAACATCCCTGATTTATATGTTCGATGTCTTTAAACTCTCAGGAAGACCAGTGAATGATTTACTGATCATGGTTGAAAAATGGAAATTTCTCTGCTGATGCAGTTAACACAGTCCACATTGTAGAGCATAAACATACGACCAAACATTTTTTTCCATGTGAAATAGCATAGACACTACAAGTCAGGATAGCGTGCATCCTTCCCTGCTTTCATTTTACTGTATAATCACCTTATTGTTTGGCATTTTCCAGTTTTATATTCTGCGTCATATCCTCTGCATCCTCTTCTTCTTTGCCTCTCTCCACCCATCCCTCCCTCACTGCTGGAAGTTTTTGTTTGTTTGGGCAGGGCAGGGATGGCCTAGACTGGCACAGACTGGTTCTACAGTAGGTGGGCAGGGAGGGAGAGACAAAAGGGGGCTCACACTGTGATAGGTTTATAGTGTGGGGGAGGGGGGGGGGGCGTTGACAGATGAGGATCATGACAGTAATGTTTCCACGGGCCTCCTCAAACGTGGAGCGATCCAAGGGCGTAAGATGTGTTCCTTCCTCCTGTTTTTGTGTGCTCATGTGTATCCCCTGGTTTCTCTTCCAGGAAGAGCTCACATTAAAGTGTCTTCACAGACTAATGTGAATGTAATTCACAACCTGGACACCCACATAAAGCCTCCCTGATACGCTGGAGCCTGTTTGTTAGTCTTTATTATTTTCTGTTTTGTGATTCCACATCTGCACTTTACCAATAGGATTACTAAATAATTTGCTCTTAGTTTTTTCTCTTTTTACAAATAACTGTATTTACAAAAAAAAAAAAAAAACTACTTTTTTTCAAGATGGACTCCCAAATTCCACAACACAAAAGCCCATTTATTCACAGACTCCCAGAAACACACTGTTCCTGTACTTTCCCATCTACTTCGTCATTTTCTGTTGCCTTTCTTTCCCGTTGTCTGCTCCAGGTTCACTCCAGGCCACTCGTGCCTTGATGATAGTTGGCATCATTGTTTCCATTGCTGGTCTGGGTGTGGCCTGCATGGGGATGAAGTGTACCACCTGTGGAGGAAGTGACAAACTACGCAAGGCCCGCATCGCCATGACAGGAGGCATCATCCTGTTAGTGGGAGGTGAGGCTGCAAAGGTTCCCCACCCGTCAGTGTGAAGTCAACAAACTTAATTTGACAAAGAGCAGTGATTGATTGGTGTAAGGTTTACACTTTCATAATGTTACCATCCATCCTCTTATCCTGGTCAGGGTCACAGGAGCCTATCCCAGCTGACATAGAGTGAGAGGCAGGGTGCTCCCTGTACAGGTCACCAGCCTGTCGCAGGGCCAACACAGAGAGACAGACAACCATTCATATTCACATCCACACCTATGGGCAATATAGAGTGACCAATTAATCTAACCCCAGTAACTGCATGTCTTTGGGAGGAAACCCACACAGACACGGGGAGAACATGCAAACTCCACACAACGAGAGGCCCGGGGGTAAGGTGGAATCGAACCCAGACCTTCTAGATGTCATTCCAGCTGTGCAGTGCTAACCACCACACCACCGTGCTGCCCTAATGTTACCATTTTAAGGGTTAAAATCTTCTTTTCAGATGGGGTCGTTTATGGCAATGAGGAGTAACAAGTGATGCTGTGCAGGCTAACTTTACTTCAAAATATCTTATTACTTCCAATGAAAAGTCATGCATTATACCTACTGAGAAAAGTAATTCTTCTGAGTGCTTTTGCACTATCAACAGTACACACCCCTTTGTGATGTTTATGACACATAAGAAACCTTGTTAATTTTTCTCAGACAGCTTTAGCAAAAAGCTAGCTCTTGTGGTTTCTGAGCTCTAGTACGACACTTCAAATTAGTAACAGTGCTCTGTGAAATACATCTGATCGTATTTTACCAGAAAACTGTACTTTTCACAACTTTTAAACAAGGCAGTACTTTGTTACCTAAAGCTAAATGCTGATACAGTACCTGCAATGCTACCATCCTGATGTTAGGAAGAGTCTTCACTATCTTCGTTAGCATGCTAATATTTGTGAGCAAAGTTGTTGGATTCTGGGTGAATGTGTAACTAAATAACTTTCCAAACAGCTAGCTAGCTTAAGTGATGGCTGATTGAATAGCACTTAGAAATCAAACAGTTTTAACCCAAACATTTGATTTTACACCAGGCAATTAATGACGCTATATGGTAATTTTTAAATTTATTTCCACAATTAAACTTCCAGGGCAAAATGACATTTCAACGTTACCCTTCCATGCATGTCCTGGTTAACATGAAGTTTTACAATTAGTAGTTATGTTACAATAATTCCCAGCAATACTCCACACAAGCTTGATGAAAAAAAAAAAAAAGTGTTTCTATCATAGTCTTCCTCTCTTTAAAGACATTTGAAAGTGCAATTTTAGCCTGTTCGTGTTTGTCAGTATTACATTTCTATCACTACATTATATAATATATTCATGTTCATTTATATTATGATAACTGCCTTGGTATAGCTTTGCTATGGCAGTATATAGACAATGAAAAACTCACCAAGATTATTACATTCTAATGGAAAGCTTAATGGCTATTATAAAGCAGATATAAGAAAAAAAAAGTGATTAAACCAGACAAAGAGATAGCAGAATAACTTCTTGTGCCCCCATAAATGCAATCCAGTTATGCAGTTTGATCAAAGTACAATTGCTCAGATGTCCCGTACATCATAGAATAGGTGGGAGGAGGTTTGATCCCCACTCCAAAAAGCTTTCAGCCCACTCATCATCTCTGGCCCTGCAGAGGTCATTAGAGTGAATGAGTCCTGGCACTAATTCTAACATCAGAGATCTAACTGGCTCTGAAGAGAACAGAAACACTAAAAGCTAGTTGTTCTGGAGTCAACAGCCACCTGGTGACCATATAAAGGGAATAAAAGCCTGGCTGGTCTCTCTCTGGGTTTGATGACGTGCTGACGGACTTCTGATCTTTCAGGGCTGTGTGCCATCGTAGCGTGCTCCTGGTTTGCTCACAATGTCATCAGGGCTTTCTATAATCCCTACACGCCTGTCAACACCAAGTAAGTAATCTGGAAGCACCTTTTGTTTTTTTAATCAATTTATATATATTATTATGCATGAAACTAACTCAGTGTCTTTACTAACATACTGTCACTGAAGGAAATGAACTATTTTAAGAGAGTTCCTTTTTTTTTGTCTTCTCCAAACTGTCATGAGAGAGCAGTGCAGTGTGTTTTTTTTCACAGGTGTGATAAGATATTTATGTGATATAAAAATCTGGATGTCATCTGATCAGTTCAAACTAAATAATAATAATAAAAAAAAACCCTTAGCTCATAACTGGGGCTCTCTAAAGCCTCCTTTAGAAAGTTGGAGGTCTTCTCCATTACTACTTCACCAGCCCATCCCTTCAGTGTCATGTTGTACTCCACCTTTTCATTCCCTGAAGTACTGATACTCAGAGAGGGACCTCTTTCTCTTATTCTGTTTGCTGCTTTTGTTGATTCACCTGCACTGCTATAGTTTAGCATTTGCAACATAACAACAGCATAAATGTGCGGCTTTGCCTTTGCGTCTAACTTTGAGGTTGAGGGCTACGGTTGTCTTGTCCTTGCAGGTTTGAGTTTGGTGCAGCCATCTTCATCGCATGGGGCGGTTCCCTCCTAGACGTCTTAGGCGGGGCCATGTTGGCTGCTTCTTGTCCAAGGAAGAAGCAAATGTCCAAGTATCCAACCATGGGCAGTTCCCGCTCAGGTCCTCCAAGCAGCACAAAGGAATATGTCTGAGATTCCCCCCTGTAGCCAGGGACTTTAAAAGGAGCTGAGGAAGAAGATTTTCAGCATCAGAGGAGCAAAACCGAAGATGTATGGATGATTGTGAATTACACAGAGGCACGAAGTACTGGAAAGGGACTTTCTTTACTTTGTGTTCAGGCAGGCCTTTGATGACCCTTTGATTATTACGCATCACCCTCAATTTTTTAATGACGGATGTCTCTCACCCCATCCAAACATTCCCCAATTGTTTACAAGCAGTCTTCACATATACATTATAATTGGATCCCCTGACTTAATAGACAAACCTACTTGGGCCACATTGAAGCCTGAATGGTGGGTTATAGCTAATACTTGCACCCTCCTGTTAGAACCACAATTTATTAGCATTTGCCATGTAATTGAAAGTAATCAATTACAGTTTGGTGAGCAGTCTGCAAGTCAACACTCTGTCCAACACAGGAACATGGTGACAATACAGTGTTTTATATCAACTCTTGGTACTAAAATAGATGTTACAGTAAGCAGGGTGTGACTTCACACACAGGCCTTTTGCTACAGGACTCCCCACAGCTCTTCATACCAGCGTGTTACAAAGCCTGTTCAGCTATAAAATATCTGATGTTGTAGTCATCGTGCCATTATCGCTCTGTTGGCTACGCTATCAGCCACTGAGATTCAACTGCAACTATTTATTTTGTCGAGTGTAGCCATTTACTCCTGTGTAGATTTGCATAATTGGTAGTTCGCTGTGGCTTATTTGTAGCTTTCAGAAATCAGTGTTTTTAATGCTCCGAACAGTGTCTCCTGTGTTTTTAAATGTCATAGTTTTATACACTTTTAGCAGATAACAGCAACATGTAAAATATATAAAAGAATATTTTTAACATGTCCATCAGTACTTAAATAATAAAGATATTGCAAAATTGTTAACTGTGTCATGGTCAAACAAACAAATGGGTTATTTATTTTCTCCAGTTAGTAGCATATCCATCAATAAATATGCATATTTACCCATCAAACACACCAATCTGAGGTGTTGTTAGTTTCTGTCTACATTCTACCTGAGCCACAGACTCCGGTTTATATTGAAATGCTGCAGATTTATTATGTGATAGATGTGCTTCTGTAGAGAATTATGCTTCTGGGTATTTCAAGTGTAGCCAATACAGAATCTCCTTAAACCTGCATTCTTTTTAATGGACAGGATGGGATGACTGTACAGACATCTATGAGGAAAAACAAAATGCTCTCATTTCTGTGACCTCAGTAAACGCTTTCTTGATGAGTCTGTAGTCTCAGGTGGCAACTGCACACTCAGCTTAAGATTTGACTGCATACTGTAGCTTTGCTATACATTCATGTTTCTGTCAAGTGCTGTCATCACTTCATGGGTGATGCCATGGTGGCAATATCATTGTTTCTATACATCGCCGGCCATTTTAGTACTTGGTTGGGCCCTCTTTTGCCTTCAGAACTGCCTCGAGTTTTCATAGGACAGATTCGGCAAGGTGCCGGAAACATTCTTTGGCTGCTTTGGTCCATGTTGCCACGATAGCATCACATAGTTGCTGCACATTTTTTGGCTGCATATCCATGATGCGAATCTCTCATTCCACCACATTCCAGAAGTGATCTGCTTGCTGTGGAGGCCATTTGAGTACAACATTTTGCGTTATCCTGCTGGAAACAGCCATCAGAAGATGGATACAGTGTCGTCACACAGGGATTGAACATATCCTGCAACAATACTCTGGAGGTTGTAGGTTGTAGCATTTACACACCTACTAACAAGACCAGAGTGTGCCAAGAAAATATCTCCCACACCATTACACGACTAACAGCTGTGGCATGATGGATCCACACTTTTGTGTTGTTTATGCCAAATTCTGACCCTAGCATCTAAACGCTGCAGCAGAAACCACGACTCATCAGGCCAGGCGACGGTTTTCCAGTCTTCAGCTGTCCGGTTCTTGTGAATTGTAGCTTCAGTTTCCTGTTCTTAGTTGACAGGAGTGGCACCCGGGGTGGTCTTCTGCTGCTGTAATCCATCTGCTTCAAGGTTTGGTGTGTTCAGAGGTGCTGTTCTGCATGCCTTGGTCAACAAGGATTCATTTGAGTTACTGTTTCCTTCCTATCAGCTTGAAGTAGTCTGGCCATTCTCCTCTGACACCAACAAGGTATTTTCACCCAGAGAACTGCCGATCACTCTCTCACCCTGAAACAGTTTCTGAAATACTCACACCAGTCCGTCTGGCACTAATAACCATGCCACATTCAAAGTCACTTAAATCACCTTTCTTCAACATTCTGATGCTCGGTTTGAACTTCAGCAGCTCATCTCGATCATGTCTACATGCCTAAATGCACCGAGTTGCTGCTATGTGATTAGACAGTTGCCTTTACAAGCAGCTGAGCAGGTATACCTAATAAAGTGGCAGTGACTGTATCTGTGACAAAAAAAAAAAAAAATGTGTTTAAATCTATAATCACTGGGCAGAGCTGAGTTACCTGAACACAAAACACAGAGACGCTGCAAAGATTCAGATTTTATTTCCCGAGATGCTTTATGAAAAGTTATTTCCATGCAAAGTGATCAAAACCCAAACGACTGTCTTTGAGTCAGAGAACGAGCTGTGAGACGCAGTGCTTCCATGACGCAATAAAATTAAAAGGGAACTAGTAACAATTTCACAGCCAGCAAAGTAAGTAACATGACATCAACGTGAGCCAACGTTTACAGACAACATCATCGACCCGAAAGCCACTGCTGTCTTAAAAAAATTCCAAAGATTGTCTCTGCAGTGAGGGTGTTTCCGTGTAATTATAAAGTCTGACACAACAGTTCACCTAAACCTGAACGACATTACGACACCATGTGGGTGTAGTTCAGAAAGCAGATTAGTGCTTGAGAAATAAACATAAATACAATTAAGTTTTACTTTTACACATCAACATGCCAATCAGAATCTATTTTAAGTATCCATCTGACGTAGCATCAGGAATCGTTTGGCAATTTCCTCAAAATAATTAACTGTACACATGTTTTCTCACAGTCATGTAGCCAGCTGGGAAACCCCGCCTTAGGAAACACACAGAAGCTCCATAAAGCTGTTGTTCGCTGCTGAGTCAGCAGCTGAAAGCCACCGGCGAGCTCAGGGAAACGCCGACTCCACGACGAAATCCAAAAAGCAAAACGGTGGTTTGGTTTTCAAATTCTACTACGTAGCCCTTAAATAACAGGATGCCAGTCGCATGTTTTGATGCTTCATGCATAGAATTCTGCAACATGTCACTGCACATAACAGGCATTCCTACAAAGTGCACCAGATTTGGAAACATAATAAATTTTCACTTACAGACTGAAGCGATATCTGTTCAGAAACAAGTAAAAGACAAATATATGCTGTAACGTCCCAACAAAGTGTCTCATTTTTTAAATAATAAATAATTAGCAGTTGTTTTTTTCTCTTTTCTTTTTTTAAGCAGCTAGCGAGCTTTCATCCACTGGATAATAGTACACCACTTGGATCAGTGTGAGAGTACAGAATGATAGTCATTGCACAACCAAAGCTTAACAATTCACCCGTTTGATACACATTAACAGGCTTGTGTTCCATCACAGTCGCCCCACAGGTAATCAGTGACCCTCACCAGTAAACAGGCAGGCGAAAGGATGCTTGTCTTTTAACCCTTTGTGCAGTGCAACTTTTAAAAAGTAGCCCTTGATAAGAAGCTCTGAAAAATATAGAGACATCCTTCAAATCTTTCTCAAGTCCTGATTGTCCACCACCCATCGAGGTATAGTGTAGAGAGCAATGCAATACAAATCATTCACAGTCTGACCAAAGTTAAGTTAAATAAACGCTATATACACAGTCGGCGCTTCAGTAGGCGATAAAAGGAGCCATTTCTGAGCCTTGAAGAAGCTTCAGTAGGACACTTGACAGGAGCAAGGCCATGATCACCGTCAGAGGGGGTGGGTGTGGGTGTGGGGTGGGGTGGGGTGGGGTGGGGTTGGCGTCCCAAGGGTTTTCTTTTTTGGCACTTCTTGGTGAAGTTTAGGAGATGGGTGACAGGGATACAGGGCACTGCCCATTGTTGTTCATGATGTCATCCAAGTCTTCATCATCCAGATCCACTGAGGAGGAAACAGAAGACGTTAGAAATATGTGCTTCTAAGTCAAGAATTCAGTTATACTAATAATTACGTATTGGTTACTGAGGCAAAATGTCACTTAAAGGGGTCGGGAGGGGTATGTTGAACACAAATGTCATTTTTAGATAAAAGGATCAATGGCTCTCATGTCTGTATGTTAAATATGATACCACTTTAGGTAGCATTTTAGCTTAGCATAGCATTAACACTGGAAACTGGAGTAAACAGCTTCCTCTAAAAACAAACTTTCCTTCCACGGCTGCTGAATGCTGTTTGACAC
>JASGAU010374118.1:0-12196 GCA_030220045.1 Australoheros facetus | reverse complement strand
TTCTAATTTTAGAAATATTGCACAAATGCAAAAAAGCAGTCCTACATATTTGTTTAATATGTGCATTGAAGGACAAATCCTGGTCAAAAATGACTCCAAGGTTTCTCACAGTGTTACTGGAGGCCAAGGTTGTCAGGGCTGGTTGCTGTGTAGGCAGGAAGGAGGACCCCAATATGCAGACTCCAGGAAGGGTGTAATTGCTCACACATTTATTTCCCAATATTTACAAAAACACACATGGGCTCTCCCACACCCGACGGGGGAGAGATGCGAAACTGACAAGACTGCACTCACTAGAACTAACACGACTGAACGTGGAAGACGGACAGCGGACAACAACCAATGACGCGACACTAGGCATAGAAAACACAAGACTTATATACACACACACACACACACACACACACACACACACACACACGAGGTAATGGACAGATAGGAAACAGCTGAGAACACAGGTGACGCTAACTACAAGGACAGGACCAGGGAAGCAAAACTGAACACAACAGACAGAGACAGGATGACTATCAACATAAAACAGGAAGTAACTTGACACCTGACAATATGACAGAGGGATAACTGACACTAGCACCACAGAACACAGGGAAACAGAAACAGTGAAACCATAATAAAACAGAACTATATAACAAGAACATAGAATACTGGGCCACCGGCCCAGGA
This sequence comes from Australoheros facetus, assembly GCA_030220045.1. Classification (NCBI taxonomy): domain Eukaryota; kingdom Metazoa; phylum Chordata; class Actinopteri; order Cichliformes; family Cichlidae; genus Australoheros; species Australoheros facetus. Next base: position 11,515 of record JASGAU010374118.1, on the reverse strand, counting down.
CCGTGACAAAGGTAATGCCATCCAGAGTAAGTATCTGGTTTGACACCATGTTTCTAAGATTTGTGGGGCCGAGTACAAGAATTTCAGTTTTATCTGAATTTAGAAGCAGGAAAATTCATTAAGTGAGGTGTTCTCGGCATGTCCTAATGTGAGGAGGCCCTGGGGCACACGCAGAACACACTGGAGAGATTATATCTCTCGGCTGGCCTGGGAACACCTCTGCGTTCCCCCAGATGAACTGTAGGAGGTGGCTCGGGAGAGGGAGGTTTGGGTTTCTCTGCTTAGGCTGCTGCCCCCACGACCCAGATAAGCAGAAGAAAATGGACGGATGGAATTTTGGCACTGTTTTTGCCCTATCTTCTTATTCTTCTTTTGGCTGTTCCCTTTAGGAATTGCTACAGCAGATCATCTTGATCCACCTCACCCTGCCACTAGCATCCTCTTCTGTCACACAAACCCTCTGAACTACACTCACTCTTTTCACTACATGCACAAACATTCTTTGTGGTCTTCCTCTTTTGCTCCTGCCTGGCCGCTCCATATTCAACATCTTTTGCCCAACATATTCACTATCTCTCGCCTGCATATGTCCAAAACATCTTTTGTCTCCAAACCACTCAATCTGAGCTGTCCTTCTGATATCTAATCTTACGCATTCTAGTCACTCCCAATGAAAATCTTCATCTCTAATACCTCCAGCTCTGCCTCCTCTCTCCTGCCTCAGCTGTGTCTCTACCATCTTGTAAATCTCCCCTTTCACTCTTTTTCACTCTTGCTGTGGTCCTTCTGTCACAAATCACCCCTGACACTTGTCTCCACCCACTCCACTCTGCCTGCACTGTTTTCTTCACCTCTGTTGTGAACTGCCTGTTGCTTTGGACGGTTTATCCCAGGTATTTAAACTCATCTACCTTCACTACATCTGCTCCTTGCAGCTTCACTGTTACACCCGTCTCCCTCTCATTCACACACAGGTATTCTGTCTTGCTTTCACTGAGTTTCATTCCTCTTCTCTCAAGTGAAAATTTCCTGTAAACATCACAGTCCACAGACTCTTGTGTGACCTCATCTCTCAACCTGTCCATCATGATTGCAAACAAGAGGGGGCTCAGAGCTGATCCCTGATGCAATCCCACCCTTACCTTGAATAGGCTGGTTCTTATACTTACTTGAGCACGTAAAGCGCTTTATACAACATGTCTCATTCACCAAACACCTTCTTGGCCCTTTCCCTCACCACTCCAGCTGGACTTTCCTAGTCATTTGACAAATCTTCATTACCACCCAGACCCTGTCTCAACTCTTCATAATCTCTGTGTAACATTCTACCTTTTAAAGCTTCTACCATTTAATCCTTGCCTCTACCTTCACTGACTTATTCTTGATTTCCAAAGTTATCCTACAGACAACTGTCTGATGCTGCCTAAATGCATACATTCTTCTCTAACACAACCTTTCAGTTTCCTGTCTCTTTCAGATTGCTCTGCATATGATATAGTCTACTTGTGTGCATCATCCTCCACTCTTATGTCACCCTATGTTCCTCCCTTTTCTTGAAATATATGTTCGCCACAGTCATAAAGTCTACCACTTCATCCAGCTTACTCCAGAATTCTTCTTTCTTGTCTGATGTCCAATCTGTGGGGCAAATGCACTGACAGCATTCAACATCACCCATTTTCATCTTCAAACTCCTGAAACTGTCTGACACTCTTTTTACTTCCACAACACTATTCATATACTCTTCCTGCAAGATTATGGATGGGATATTCAAAGTCTTCGTAATTTTATTTACAATGAGGAATATTATTCTGAAATTTTTCCACAATTTGTAGATAGTTTTTTGCAGATTGGTGAACCTCTGCCCATCTTTACTTCTGAGAAACTCGGACTCTCTAAGATGCCCATTTTATACCCGATCATGTTACTGACCTGCTGCCAGTTAACCTCATTAGTTGCAAAATGTTCCTCAATCTGTTTCTTTTTCATGCCACTTACTTTTCCAGTGTTTTGTTGCTCCCAGTTCAAATTTTTTCAAATGTGTTGCTGCCATCAGATTCAAAATGTGCTAATATTTTTCACGAAACAGTAAAATGTCTGTTTCAACATTGTTTACTATGTTCTACTGTGAATAAAATATGGGGTTATGAGATTTGTAAAATCATTGCATTCTCTTTTTTAGTTACATTTTACACAGTGTCTGAACTTTTTTGGAATTGGGGTTTTAAATCATCCTATCTTAATGATTGTATTCAAAGTAACAATCTATTGACTGCAGGTAGTTCAAATTGCAGCTGCAACACTCCTCACAAATGAAGAAAAGGTAAAACATCTTTGTCTGGGACCAGGAAGCAGTTCTAGAAGAAAACAACCTCTGTGTTGTATCTGTACTCTTACCTTTTGAATACCACTTGGAATGTTATAATGGATGACTATTGTTCCATATTTCTCATAACCAGGCAGAGATGAAGAGTTTTTGGTGATATTCATAGTGCCTCCATCAGGCTGTATCCCCTTTAAAGTGCCATATAACTCCCCACAGGTTGGACATACAGGTTTGTATTCAAAAGCTTTCTTCAGACACTCTTCGCAAAATGAGTGCTTGCAACGCAGTGTCTTCTTTTGTTTTGTGACTATTGTTTCCATACAGATTGGGCAGGATTCCTCTTCGGGTTCTTTGCTGTGTTTAGGTGAAGAACCTGAGATTCTGCTGCTTCGTGTGTCAGCTGGAACTTTGTTGACTGGGCTCTTAGTTGAACTTAGTTGAGACACAAACTCTTTGAATTTAGCTACGACTGGGAATGGTCCGATCACTGTTAGTTTATGGTTCTTGTTGCTTGTATCAAAAAGGAGAGTTGGAAATTTTCTCTGCAAATCATTATGGTCATGTGGACTCACGTGGAGAGATATGATGTGCAGGTCAGAGGCAGTTCTCTGGTATAATGTGATGAATCTCTGTCTGACAAACTCAGCTTGGTGTATAGAGTCACCCTGCGCTCTGAAAGTAACCCGTACAGTGCTACTGACTTGACTGTGCACAGCTCTGGTGTCAGGCTGTATTTCCATTAAAAAACTGTCTCCTATAATTTTTTTTAGTTTTGTTTTACATTTTTGCTGAATGTAGTCCATAACAACCCAAGATACATCCACAGATTCAGCATGAGTTGAAGCACGTTCATTGTGCTGACTCCGTCCATGTGTGGCACGACTGGAATGATGGGTTACTGGTTGAAGTTTCATTACAAGTCTATCCAGCTCTTCAAAGGTTCCCCTCACTTTGTAGCTGAAATTCTTCTCCTCAACATTGTAAGGGTGAAGAATTGTTTTTGATATTCCAAGCTTTTTAAAATAAGTTTGATCAATGCTGAGAACGATGTCTGTGATAACCTGCAACGAGACATGATAGCTGAAGTTAGTTATTTGATCCATAACTCCATCAAAGTGCAATACATTAAAATAAAGCAAGATGAAATTATTACATTGGGGTAGCTCAGGAGGTAGAACAGGTCTTCTACTAATTGGCATGCAGGCTGGAGCAGCAAAGGATGAAACCACCAACCTCCCAGTGTCCTGGGGCAAGAGCTCCACAGGGTTCTGTGCTAGGACCAATTATATTTACATTGTACATGCTTCCTTTAGGCAGTATTATTAGAAAGCATAGCATACATTTTCACTGCTATACAGATTACATCCAGCTTTATCTAACCATGAAGCCAGATGACACAAACCACTCAGGCCTGTGTTTTTTCTGTGTTTCTCCTTCTGTGTTTTTTCTCTGACCGGGTGCCAGTAATGGAACCGTTCAGTGGTTTTTGCACCATGAACGCACTCGGTGCTTGGTTGCAAAACAGGTTCAATCGGGCCCTGCAAGCTAGCTGGTCCCGAACCAAAAACATGTGACGAAAGCGGCAGAAGTGTGTGACTCTGCCATCTCAATGTAAAGTTTTCTATGGTTATTTCACTGCATGGTGTGTATTACATGAGAAGAATTATGTGATTTTCACAGCTGTGAATTAGGTTGGGCCCTAAGGCTGAACTTTCTGCTTTGTATCAGTTCATATCACAGATAAAAGGACACAAAGTGCGTACTTGTCGTCTTGCCCGTAATCGCTGTCTGTGTTTCCCTCTGTGCTGCACACAGATGCTGCAGTAGGTTTGTTTGGACTGTAAAATGTGCTCACAGCACAAGAAAGGGGAGCGTGTTCTCCCACGTTTGTGCCCTTTGGCTTCCGTGTCCAGACGAGGACCCGCCCACACTCATACCTAAAGGATCAGTTCACAGAAACACGGTGGAAACGCGGGCCCGTTCTTAAGCGTTTCGCCGGTTCATTGAAACCAACACCAGCACTGGCATGAGCACCGGCACCTTGGCGGTGGAAAATTAGTAACAGTAACAGTGCGTTCCCGTTAGAAAAATTGCTGAACGGTTCAAATACTGACACCGGCACTGTAATTCATTATTATCAGGCTGTCCTAAAAGCTCCCTGAAAAGCCTTCAGCTTATCCAAAATGCTGCAGCTAGAGGACTGACAGGGACTAGAAAGAGAGAGCAGATTTCTCCCACATTGACCTCTCTTTATTGGCTCCCTGTTAAATCCAAAATTAAATTTAAAATCATTCTCCTCACATCAGGCCCCATATTGTCTTAAAGACCTCATAGTACCATACCACCCAAATATAGGACTTGTGGCTGTAGCTCAGGAGGTAGAGCAGTAATTTACTAATCAGAATGCTGGTGGTTTGATCCCTGCTTGAGTCTGCATGTGAAAGTATCCTTGGGCAAGATACTGAACTTCAAGTTGCACTCTGATGCATCCACCAGAGTGTGAATGTGTGTAAATGTTAGACAGAAAGCATTTCAGTGCAGTGTTTTTTTCTTCACCTCTTTTCAATATCTCTCCCTGTTTATAAACCGATTTGCATCAATCATTAGTTATTATTAATAACTATAATAGTCAATAATATTATAAATACAATAATAATGTAATAATATAACTATAATAACCCCTCTAGTGCACCTGTTGTTAATTTCATTAACACCAAAGCAGCTGAAAGTGATTAACAACCCCCTCTCTGCTACTTAACTGAGCAGATCAGTATCCCTGAATTGTCACTGAGCTGATGCCAAACTCTCATTAAAAACTGTTCCTTTCAGGGTTTAAAAAAAAAAAAAAAATTATTAAGAAGTCTGGCATATAATACTCGGGTAAAGTCCGACTACCTAAAATGTTTTAGTTAAAGTACTCAAGCAAATGTACTCCAACCCTGGGATGAGTGACTCGTCCACCAGTTGAAAGGTCGGTGGTTTGATCCCCGGTTCTCCCCAGCGTATCAATGTGTGAATATCTGACGTAGCACTGAGGCATAAAATTAAAGTGCTACATGAATATGTGAGATTTGATGAATGAGGCTGGTGATAAAGAGCGGTCTAAGTGTACTGTTTGCGCTGAGTATTCCGGCGCTTTCACGTCTAAACCGGAAGTCTTATTTCACAGTTTTCTGAGCACCATAGCGCACCTCTGTCCGCTGGAAATGAAACGCTGTTTTGTGGGTTGCTTTTTAAAGTTTTTTTTGTGATTACTCAAGAAGCGAAAGCTCGAGTAGCGACATATGCCTGCGTGCTGCTGGAACAACACCGACTAAGCATTACATATGGAGAACCTTACTTTCGAATTTAAAACGTATTTCTGCTTTCGTATGTCGCCTTCTTTCAGCCAGGTGAACTCGTCCTGTTGAAGGTAAACATAAGGAACCCACCTCCATACTGCAGAACCCCGATACCGTCCGGACCGAACCCTTTTTCCCGTGCGCCGTGCAGAGAGCCTCCGGGTGCCTCTGCTTTCACTTTCAGGTTCCGACTGTGCTGCCGTTTAACGACCCCTGCCGGTCAGATGGGACACAACATAAAACACGCCAACGGAAAAGAGCTGTTTATTACCTTCTCTTCTGTTGGATCATATTTAAAACGATGTTTTATTTTGAAAACTAGCAAAAATGAACAGCAGAGAAATAAGCTCAGGACTTGCACTGATTCGGCGTTATGGTGAGTTGTATTTTTCATGCGCTTTATACAGTAAAAATCCCCTTCCCAACCCACACGCGCGCACACACGCACACAGTGTTCACGTGTGCAGATCTCACTTATTAAAATAGTAAAATACAAGACTTCTATTACAGGCTTTTATTTTGCATCCATCCATTTTCTTCCGCTTATCCGTCGCGGGGGCAGCGGCGGAGGGAGGTGAGGGAGGGAGACCATACTTAGGCTTTTTATTTATTTTTTCTTGTTATGATCTGTTATATTGTAACTACAGCACACACTTGCAGAACAATGACCTGTTATTTTACTACTAGTAACTTAAGCTAACCTGAGTATTTAAAAGTCTCGTCTTTATACACTGGCATTACCGACTGTCTTTAAACCACTTTGAAAAGCTTTTTTTCATCCCAACTACATTTTTATCTTTCTCCCTTCTCCCTCTTCCGTTTTGTGACCCGGGGAGCTCTTTTCTTTGCCTCTCCATCTTTAGCTATCTGTCATCAGATGATAGCACGATTCAAATGAGCATTCGCGATCGAGCGCGTTTCCCCGGATTGTCCATCTGTTTTGAACTGATAGGGCCTGTAGATAGTGGTGGTATAAAGTGTTGTGTTTAGGAAATTTGCTGTTCTCCGGAGGAGTCACAGGTAGCTGTTTTATGACCTGTGATTTTCTGAACCCAAGGAGTCCATGTACATGTGAGAATCTTCTGATTCTTTAATAATAAATGTTATTAAATGTTTTAAATGTGAACTAAAGTGATGTCTTCCTTCACAAAAAAGAAAGAAAGAACGTAACAGTTCAGAGAGGAAGCACACCTAATGGTTTAAAAAGGGCTTGGTGCTAACATCCTCACTCTCATGTGTGGTTTGTTGGGCTTTTGAATAATTTTCATTCTTTAAAATATGACTGATTTAGTCACTTCAGCTTAATTTAATTTAATTTGTATTGTTTCCAAAACTCTGGAGTCTGGTGGAGTCACTTGTTTTGGGCTCATGTGCAGCCCTGTGTCCCGTTCCAGATTTATTATATGAAAAGTGGTGCTGCACGGGACTTATATCCAGACCTATAGCCAGTGTTAAACATAATGCAACATAAAAACAGTACTTTTTTTGACCCACTGAAAATAACTTCTGACAGTAAAACATTTCAAAGTGGTAAAATAAATATATATTGACAAAATACAGTTGTTTTTTTTTTGTTTTTTTTTTTATTTGAGTTTTGAATTGTCTTTTTTTTTAATCTTATTTAAAATACAGTATCAGTCAAAGGTTTGGACAGTGTGTCCAAACCTTTGACTGATACTGTATTCTGAGCAATTCAATTGGCATATGCAAATAAAATTGAGTTAAGCTGTATAATATTGCTGGATAAAGATCATACAATGTTATACAGAAACCCCCAACAATCAAACGACCCCCTTATGAGCAAGCATGTGGCGACAGTGGGGAGGAAAAACTCCCTTTTCAGGAAGAAACCTCCGGCAGAACCGGGCTCAGGGCGAGGCAGCCATCTGCCGAGACTGGTTGGGTAGTTGCCTAACTAATTTTAATGAATTGCTAATTTAAGATCATTTTTGAGATGGCCCAAATACAAAGCCAGAGATTTACATGGTTTTGTTGAGCATTTAGTCAAAAAGATACTTTCTGACTCCATGCTAGAAGCCCTTTTTAGGGCTTCTTATTCTCTTCTGAGGTCAACTATCTCAGCTCTCATTGCTGCACATTTCTCCTTGAGAGCTTTTTCTTTTTTCATTTTCTTTATCAGTTTTTCCCGTTCTTTTTGCATGAGGTTGTTGCGCTGACTAGTGCTCTTTTTTCAGCCTTCAATGACTCATACATTAGGTTAAGAACTCTTTCTCCGTGGAGGTTTTTGTGCACCTCTGTGATTTCAGCTTGCAGAGTGGGAGCTCTCAGGCTCAGGGCTTCTGTCATGGTTTGTTAGTTTTAGTGTCACAGGAACCTGACGTCAGACTGATGACAAACCACCAATAATGTGCAAATTTCCCAAATTACAAATATCAGTCAATATTTTAGGACAACAATGTTGTCCTCTCAAAACTACCTCAGTGCAGAGGTATGTAGGATTCTGTCAGAGAGACCATCAGTGGGCAGAATTCTTCTGGCATTCTGTTGAGTATTTGAAATTTTAAGGACTTTCATGCATAAAGAATAAACCATACATTCAAAATATCTTTTTCCATGTTTATTTTTAAATAGGATAAAACAATTAAATTAAAGTTAAACATAACAGCAGCTGGTCTGATGCGTCTAAATAGGCAGGTCAGTTTGTGGTTGATGTAACTGTATTTTATTTTGCTGGTTTTACAAATTGGGTGTAACAATTTTAGGTTTGATTAAACTTTATAGTCAATTTCAATCTAATTCAGTTCAGTTTATATAGTGCCAATTCACAACAGGTGTGAGAGCAGTTTCAATCAATCTCTCCTGTGTTCCAGTGGTACACTGTGGTACCTAATGCAAGTTTTTCCTGTTAAAGTCCAGCTTATCAGTCAGAAAACCTTTTTCTAAACATATTAGCACAGACCAACACAACTGTAGTGATCAAAGAAACAATACATTTACACATTAGTGTGTGGATCATCCCATTTCTAATGCAATTAGAACAAGTTTGCACTTTTCTATAAAGAGCGTGGCATACCTAGTTCTACAAAGCTTTCAGGAGTTTTATTTCGGGTTTTTTTAAATCCGTTTCATACATGGATTTTTTTCCATTTCTCACAATAAGAATTTTTCAACAACTATTTAGAATATATATTTTTTTGTCTTTCCTATATGTTGCAAGCAACTATTCTCACAAAAGTGAAGCTCAAAACCCCAAACTAAGCAAAATGTAATGCCTTTTGTGATAAGCACAGTAGTTTTCAGCTCTCCTAATGTACTTCCTGAAAGATGTTTCTAATGGTAGATTAGCCTCTTGACATTAGTGTATTATGTCTTTCTGTACTCACAGTTTCTTTAACCTGCTCTGTGGTACTTCATACACTGCTGACTCTGCTCCATCTTTCTGCTGGTTTGTCTCTCCTCATCCTGCACCTTCATGTCTCCTGTCTGAAACACCACCAGCTTGTTTTTGCCTTGAGTTGTAATATAAGAAATTACAAAAGTTAGGCAAATCAGGAAATAGTTTGCAGATCTCACTTATTCATGGACTTATATAATACAAGACTTCTATTACGGGCTTTTATTTTGCAGAACAGTGACCTGCCTTTTACTACTAGTAGTAACTTAAGCTAACCTGAGTATTCAAAAGCCTCCTCTTGTTACACTGGCATAACTGTCTTTAAAACCACTTTTTTCCCAACAGCCACAGCTGCCCCAGTCTACCAGTTGGAAGGCTGATGGATCAATCTCTGACTCCTCCAGTCCACATACTGAAGTATCCTTGGGCAAGACAATGAAGCCCAAGTTGCCACACATGCATCCATCAGTGTAAGCGCCTCGGCATAGATCAAAGTACTGTATAGATGTGCAAGTGATTGGATGAATGAGACCTGTAGTAGAAAGTGCTTTGAGTGCTAACTGAGTAAAAAGGCCCTATAAGTACCATTATATTTATGATTTATGGGGGTCTGTTTGGACTTAGTGTCCCCAGCCTAACTTATTCTGAGTTAGGCTGGGGACATCACACACTGGTTTCAAACAATACAGACTGGTTTCCTTCCATAGTCCAAAGGAAGTTAGTGGGGTTAGGTTAATTACTGACTCTAAATTGCCCATAGGTGTGAATAGTTGTCTGTTTCTATGTGTTAGTCCTGGGACAGATTGGCAACATGTACAGGGTGTACATTATTGCTAAATCTATCACTACAGCCTTCTTCCTGTGTTTGTCCACCACTACTGTGTTTGGTTGGTTAGCCATCACCAGTTTGTCTGTATCTGGAAGTCCCACGGGATCTTAGCTCGGTCATTCTCGACCACCCTTGAGAGTGTATCACACTTTGACCTTTGGATTTCCAGGCCATACTCGGCACAGATGTTCCTGTGTACTATGCTAGCCACCTGTTGTTCCAGGAATCTGCTGGAGCCACTCTCCCAGTTTTGGGGTCACTGCCCCGAGTGTTCCGATTACCACGGGGACCACTGTTACCTTCATCTTCCACATCCTTTCCAGCTCCTCTCTGAGCCCTTGGTATTTGTCGAGCTTCTCGTTTTCCTTCTTCTTGATGTTCCCATCACTTGGTATTGCAACATCTATCACTACGACCTTCTTCCTTTTTTTGTCCACCACTACGATGTCCGGTTGGTTAGCCATCAGTTTGTCTGTCTGTATCTGGATGTCCCACAGGATCTTAGCTCTGTTGTTGTCAACCACCATTGGGGGCGTGTCCCATTTTGACCTCAGGACTTCCAGGTCATACTTGGCACAGATGCTATGCTGGCCACTTGTTTATGGCGTTCCATGTATGCCCTGCCTGCTAGCATCTTGCACCCTGCTGTTATGTGCTGGATTGTCTCAGGGACATCTCTGCACAGCCTACACCTGGGGTCCTGCCTGGTGTAGTAGACCTTAGCCTCTATTGATTTTGTGCTTAGAGCTGGTTCCTGTGCTGCCATGATTAGTGCCTCTGTGCTGTCCTTCAGTCCAGCTGTGTCCAGCCATTGGTAGGATTTTTCGATATCGACCACTTCTTCTATCTGCTAGTGGTACATGACGTGCAGGGGCCTGTCCTTCCATGATGGTTTTTGTTCTTGCTCCTCTTCTTTCTTGGGTTTCTGCTGCCTGAGGTATTCACTAAGCACATGATCATTTGTGGGCATATTCCTGACGTACTCGTGGCTCTTTGTTGCTTCATCCACGAGAGTGGTTCTGACACTCACTAGTCCTCGGCCTCCTTCCATCCACTTAGCGTGCAGTCTCATTCAGGTGCTGGATTTGGAGTGAAACTGCTATGTGTCGTTTTGTGGCAGGAAGGGGTGGACCCAAATGCAGGACGCAAAACAGAACTAAACTTAAAATACACACAAGGAAATCAGGGAGAGTGGAAACAACAGGGAACAACAGGTGAAACAAATGAAACTAATAACACACAGGAAGCAAAACTAAACACAAAGCACAGGGAACACAGGACTGTCAAAATAAAACAGGAAGTGGCTGACCACGATGCACACGCAGACTTAACAGAAAGAGACACCCCAACACAAGAGAGGGAGATTGAGGGAAAACCACAGGGAGAACTAAACTTTAAGACTAAGGGAAGGGAAACCTAAACCACACATGCACACCAAAACAATGGGAAAGGTACTAAAGACTGAAAGGGGTCAAGACACAGGAAAGAAAAGAACACAGGAACATGGAAACACAGGAAGACAAGGACCCAGGAACACAGAATAAAAAGCAATAAGTAAACTCAAAGCTGACATACAGAACTACAACAAACTGAGAACCTAAACAGTGAGAAAAAGTGAGAAAAGCCAAGAAACACAATCTGTTTGGTATATATATATATATATA
>JASGAU010374114.1:0-14512 GCA_030220045.1 Australoheros facetus | reverse complement strand
GTTCTATTCTTCGTCCAAAGCTTAAAACCTCTTTGGTTCAAAGTCAAAGTAAACAGTAGAAATCTCCATTTATGAGACACTTTGCAGCCCCTCAGACTTGTTTCTGTAGGTGGAAGTAAATCAAAGCTTAATTAACTGCCTGGTCTCTCAGGCATGCTGTACCACCAGGAACCTTTTTGGTGTAAAAATGCTGTTTGGCTCAGCTGTTTGTTCCTATTGGAGCAGACCTCTGTTTGCTCTCTATCAGCACCAGTGTGCTTCTACCTTGTCTACTTGCCCAAACATCTAGCCAACCTCATTTCAGCTGCTTCACCAGAGGAAGAGGCCAAACTCACAGGGAGAATTAAACAGAGGCGTTTAGTGGAAAGGGCTTTTTGTTTGTTTGAGCTGCTGTGGGGCTTTGGATTGTTTTACTCCCGATTTCCACGATCCCCATCCTTCTCAAAGAAAAGAGCTGAAAGAAGCAGCTTCAGCCCCTTTCACACAAAACTGGTCGTGGCCTCAGGAGAGACACTATTATAAACACCCAATTTCCTTTTCCAAACTTGACCCTACCCATTTAGATGCTTAGCATCAACACAGGCTCAGTTAAGGCGGTTGTCTCTTTATGGCCAGCACTTTGCATTCTCATGCAAGTACTTCATTTTGTTGTCCCCAGAGGGTCAAAGTGTTGGAGGCTGCAGAGAAAGCACTGCAGCTGACCTCTTTCACTGGTGCCTATTTAACTCAGAATGCACATTTGCAAAACAATTCATGCAGTTTCAGTAAATATCGACAGAAGGTGGAGGAGGAAACAAAACTGTAAAACAACAAATCTTGTAAGAGGAAAAGCCAACCTGCTAAAAAGAGCTGCAGATAAGGGAGAAAAAGAAATTAGAAAGATCCTCTTCGCTCCTTTGTTCCTTCTTTAAAGATTATTAAGCTCCCCCTGTTTACCAGTCGCAGGTACTTTTATTTCAGTCATACTTTAAATTCAACACACAGAGACTTTTCTTACCCGCTAAGACCTGTGTGTTTCAGAAGCAGACTATGGAGGGAAAGTCAGTTATCTTGAGTGCAGTGTGAGGGTTAGCTCATCTTAGCCTTAATTTGACTTGCTAAGGCAGTGCCTGGCTTAATCTGTCTTCTTTACAACAACTCACCACAGAGTGATAAGGAATGCAGCTTTTGATGTATTGCAATATTCTGATTTATTTTCAAGTCCTTCACATCGAAATGAAAGGCATTGCTCAGCCTGGCTGGTTTGGAAGACTCGATGGGCTGAAGTGCCATCCATGTTTTATGTCCTTTTCCCTCTATGAACTGAATATTTCCTATATGCAGTGATACATACACAGGGTTACATTTACTCATGTTAAATATAGTTTTAAAGTACTTCTATACTTAACTGCCTTGCTGCGTTTTATGGTAATTTTAAGATTAGGACTCTTGTAATGGTGTTATTTTAGATTTTTTTGAACGATTGCAAACCAAGCAATCAGTCAGTTAATTAGATAACAGACTAATCAGCAAATTGGTATTCTCCTTAGTGAGAATAAACATTTGCGCATTTCTTGACAAAATAATAAAGAAGGAGCATTTCAGTTATCTGCAAGAGCTCCTTACACAGTCAAAAATCAGTAATAAGAGTCTAATTAACAGGGCTTGTCAACCAAACAGTTGACAAGTCATCATACATTTAATTTCATTTAATTCTATTCTATGTACATCAATAAATGGTTGGAGTAAACAAGCATTTAAACTGTGCTATATTACTTATAAATACAAAACCACATTAAGAAGCCTTTAGGAGTACTTTCCTTAGTCCTTGGAGGTGGAAAAATACTAACTTTGAGGCTTCAAAATCTGCAGTTTGGAAACCTTGATATACTGTTCATATACAGTATGTTTAAACAGACGTGGGCACAAGCTGCTCGAGTGGCTAAGCCACTAATATGAAGTTACTACAATATTTCAAATGAAGAGTCATGTTTGATATCAGGAAACGACACCTGCATGTTCCCTTCTCATTTTCATCGTTTCCCTCCCCAAATGAACCCACACTGTGGATTTCACAGGGTCATATCAAAGAACTGCACGCTGTGACCATTTAAGGAGCACTGTGATAGGATGGTTGTATGCTGTGATTGGATTGGTGGGTTGGATTCTCCCTCCACACATGCACTGAAACCTTCTGTCTGTTGGTGTGGTTAGCTCAGGGGTGGGCTACATGCTGGACTGTTAGCAGTGAGACAGTTGGTCCTCATGTAGGTGTGAGGATTTGTGTTGACCTCGAGATTGAGCCTTGTACAAATGTCAGACAAAATGAGCACCCTTCTTGGTTTTATTGCTGACCACCGACCACCAACCTATCACTGTACCATCTGAGATCGGAAAATACAGCTGGGGCTTGATACGACCCCAAAACAAAATCACTCAACATTTAACTGGATAATTGTAATGGAACTCGTCCATCGTACAAAGATGGTACCACAACACATTCAGTGACATTCAGTCAAAGTATTTAATTCAAATTTGCTTTTGTCTAAAAACCAAAAAAAGAGTATTTAAAAAAGAAAAAAATCCATTTTAAGGACTTGCTGATCATCACGGTTATAAGAATAACCATCCTTCTACTTTCTGTCTTGAAAGACGTCAACAGTGCGATGCCCAAATGCAAATAAATCATCAACACCATTCTTGTACCATGTCAATGCAAGTCAAGCTGCAGACAGATACGTGTGAGCTGCTGGATGTGCTGATGTTCTTACCATTTAAGAAGAAGTAAATCTGCTTAGGGATGAAAGCCCTCTTGTGTTTGTGGTGAAATAAGGCTGGGGAGTTGGCAGGATGGGGGCTGGGAATCAGCTGTAGATATCTGGCAGTCATCCTTTGTACTTGTTTTATAAGCGCGGGACACACCAAGCCACTGGATGAGACAAAGTTCTGGCTCAGTCGTCTGCCAGGCTCAACTGTAGAAAGGACAGTGCAGCGGTGGTTTGTGCTCCCCATGGCTGTTTGGTTCCAATTTATTTAAATTGGTTGCTGTGCGCACTATTTCTCTGTCACCCTCACAGGCTTTATTTTCTCCCTCTTCCTGTTTGTGAAAATCACTGCAGTTGTTTGAAAATTTCATTCTGTGTGTGCATTTGTGCTGATGTTTTAAATCATCGGTAAGACGGGGAAGTTCATACTGAGTGGAATTAACTGAAATAAACGTGCTTCGCCCCACTTTACCACAATATGCAGCCTTATAAATACAACAAGTGAGAATTAAGTGTGCTGTATCATCCAACTTTATAACTGAAGCAAAGGCTCTATGGAATTGGTTAGAATAGTTCAGCATGACATGAATATAGATATTATATACTGTTGAAGTGCAAATACTTTGTTATTGTACATAAGTACAAGTTTTAGGCATGGTTATTACACATGAAGAGATGAAAGAGGCATAAAAGATATCATTTATTGTACTCAGGGGTTAAAGCAGGCCATGAACATTCAGAACAGTGTTTTTGGTTCAGAAAAGCTGTGGCTGTGGTGCTTCAGCATCTAGTGCTACAAAAGAGGAGCGAGCAAAAGGGAGCAACATTTTTTAAAGTCACAGGTAATTTCAAATACAACAATTTTAACAGGTCAACAGGTCAAAGTGTGTGTGCAGGTACAAAATCTGTTTGCTAGCTAAAGGTAAGCTGATACATTGTGTGTATTTGCCAGGGAGAGAAAAGAATGTGAGCTAACTTCACTCAGAGATGAAGAAAGATAAGAGGACAGGAAGGAGAGAGGTTATTTTTAGAAGTAAGGACTGCTCGGTGACATTTCATAGACTGGAATTTGGTTTTTTGAACAGATTTTGGATCTGTACATGATGTGAAGTTATGTTTTTTCATATTGTGAAATGACTTGTAAAACAAATTGAAGTACACTAACTTTGTGTTAAATACCAGGCCGTTTAGTGGGGGCTAAACAGAACTACAAACAGGCTAGTTTGTAGTTCTGTGAATGTACAGTGTGTGACTGGTGCAGAGCAGCTCTGGTGTTCATGTTAGGTTACATCAAGGGTGACACACATAACATTTTCATCAGTTTTGGTATTTTCACTGTTGGAACCGGGCTAGAAGTTCCCGAGAGATAGCTTGAAAGGAAAAAGTAATTGTTGCAGGTACATACGGTGCTTTCAGACATCAGAGTTCTGTGCACTTCCTGGGGTAACTGTCCTAGAAAATCAAAAACAAGAAAACAAACTGGGACTCAAAGATTGCATTTATCTATCTTTGTTCATTTTCTATGAATTTTTAACTTGAAGATATCAAATCCTGTTCTTTGAATGATTGTGTTTTCGTAACAATGCAAATAGATAAACACTTTGTAAAAGATTAAACTTGATAAAAACTCCACTAGGGTTGCAAGAAACTGGTCATTGATCACACTCCACTGCAGTGTCATCGCTGCAGGCTAATGCTGGAAATGTCTTCAGCATCATTAAGGAGGCAAATTTCACTGGCTAACTGTCAAGGTTGCTATCCCAGGCATGCGTGGCTGCACTGAGTGGGGGTTTGTTAACATTAGTTCCTTTGAAACAATGTTTCTGGAACTTGCCATCTAAGCTTACCCTTCCACAGCGTGTATGCTAACATTGTGCAGTGTCCCATATTCCATTATTATTAATAGTTCTATTCTTTAGCTGTGATTCATGCAAGAAGTACGATTTCAGAACTTTTTGCAAACATTGAGAATATCTCAAAGTTTCTCCCATAGGTGAGATGTGGTGACTGTAAAGCTTCAGAAGGTTTTGTATTCTTTAGAGGATGCTGCATTTCTTATGTTTCTATACCCAGTTATGCAGGTTTTTCTTGAATTCAGAAATAAAAACATTTTCAGCAATTGGACCTACAGGGGAACTCTCACACAACATCCTTTTTTGATGTGACAATTTAGACAGTAATTCATGTTTTCATCAATCAGCTTTTCAGTCAACCAGTCTCACAGGATCGGCTCCAAGGCCATCCCTGTGGCTTCATTATCTCACATGTATCACTGAGAGTTGCTGCCATCCTGCCGTAGTACACCACGGACAGGAGCTAATAGGTCCTTAGAGGCTCCAGACGTTCCTATTAGAAACTGTTCTCAAGACAAGCAGTCAGACTCTCCAGACTCCAAACTGTCCATTTTGCCTGATTTGAGTCCAGCCTTCCCCTTATCTCTTACATACCGAACATCTACACTCACTTTGAGCTCGGTAGCTGGGGAATACTTCTTGCCTAAGAAATTCAAATATCCTTGAGATGTGTAGCAGCATAGTCGCTTTCTGTTATGCTGATCGGTACCATTCTGCCTTTCTGTACCATCATGTCAATGTCAAAATCAATGCCATTAATGTATGGGTTTAGAAAATGATTTTTTCTCATAGTACTTTATACTTTTGAATCCTCTTGGATGCTGTGACAGTTTGTTGTCATTCTTGGAATGGAGCTGTACATCTATGTGACATCCCACATTAAGGCGGCAGTGGGTTCTTAGTGGGAGAGAGATAATTTCTCCAAGCCTACTTTTCTGTGACTGGCAGGCATATTATCTTTCAGGAGTCTGTGTTCAGTGGTTGCCACTTGAATGTTCTCTTGATAATATTTAGCTCAGTCACACACGATGGTCTCGTCCTCCTTAAAAGCTTTTGCTTTACATTTCCACATGGCTTGTTCCAAACCAGCTTCTAGTGTAAAATTTATGAGTCAGCTCTTAAAGGCTGTGCCCTGCTGAGTCTTCGCAACAGACACCCCCGTCCTCTCCTCCAAATACCCCTGACCAGACAGGCTCAGCTCAGCCATGATGCCACCTTAAAGCTATTAGAGGCCTTGAGGGAGGAGAGGCAGAGCTCTTAACAGAATGACAACTGTTTTCTGTTAGTATTCCAAAGAAGAGCCACCTCATAACAATATTGCTTTTATTTGATTCATTTTTAGAAATGCTTCGCATCAAATGTTTTATCTGGTACTGCTACACTGTGGAGTTCCATCAGGGTTTCCACAGAAGAAGATGATTCTACACACGACTAGTGCAAGTTCACTCTTATATTCTGTCTGTGATCTGGTACAGCTAGTTTAAACTCACTATTATAAATTCTTAGATGAAGACGCAAAGCACACTGAGACAGCTTACATCCATCCATCTATCTATCTATCTATCTATCTATCTATCTATCTATCTATCTATCTATCTATCTATCTATCTATCTATCTATCTATCTATCTATCTATCTATCTATCTATCTATCTATCTATCTATCTATCTATCTATCTATCTATCTATCTATCTATCTATCTATCTATCTATCTATCTATCTATCACATTTTATAGACTAATAACTGATAATAGTTGATTAATTGACCATGATAATTGGCAAATTGAAATAATCATCACATAAATCATAATACATGATTTACAAAAAAATTTGTCATCACTTTCAGCCTCAGTCCTAAGTATTTCACAAAGTTCATTATAATGAACTAAATCTGAAAAAATGATAACAATGCTTGATGCAAGATAATATATTACAGTATTTTAAACTTTATTTTAGATGTGCCCACATCCTGTGAAATGCTTTCAGTGCTTGAAAGCCAGACAGACGCCCAGCTGCTATTTGAATCTACCTAAAAGCAACTTCAAAGTGTCTGCACCATTTCCCTCCTATTCTGAGCTTCCTATTTCTCCATCTCTGTGAATATAATTTCATCGAGAGCAGGGCCATTATATGGTACTCTATATCCCATCAGCAAGAAGAACTTAAGTGGAGTTTTTAATCTGCCAAAACCTTCTTGAGGATTTATCACTTTGAAGGCAGGAATTTTGACTGCTTTTCTTATCATTTGTTATCAGGAAAGTCTTAACTTTTGAACTTCCTTTTATCCATGCACCTGTGGGATGAACCACTGTAACTGTCTTTCTTTTCCATGCCCCTGCAGCACACTGTCGACAACATCCCTGTGCTGCAGGCTCGTTGTAAGCTATCTCTCTGTATTAGAGGGAGAGCACAGACGGTTGATCACCTCCTAAAGGTTAATGGTTTGTCCAAACTGCATCAGCGTCACTATCTACCTGTTGACTTGTAGCTTTATCTTCTTCTTTCCCTTTATTCACTCTTCTTTACACACAAACTTAAACTTTCACTTTTACTGAAGTTTAATAGCTATCTAGGCACACCCCATTTAAACGTTCTCTGAGCGATCACAGCATCAGTGGTGGGAGATAAAGCTGCAGTGCAGCATTCACAAGCTACCACACTCCTAAACACTAAACAGCAGTTCATGTTTTCTGTTTTCCTCTGATGTGCACAACGCTGGGGCTGATCTCCTGCTGTGAATGCTCTGAAAAGACAACACTGCGTACTAGGGTTTGGCATTGTGACGTTGCTAAGCATTGCAGCACTGTGACAGTTTATGAAACAGCATGGCTTGCTAGTTGAGTGGTGAGGCATAAAAAATCAGAAATACACTCATGAATGCCACAACAATGTTCAGTGAAAAAACAAACACAGGTGAGATGCGCCTGCTGTTGTCTTTTTTTATTTGCTCTCCGGGGGACGTTTCACTTGTGCCTCATAGTTTTTGAGTTTGTGTTATTTTCATACACAATTGTACCATCATCATGCTGTTGCTTCCTGGTGGCTGTATCCCAGGAGGCAGGGCCGGCCAGCTACTAATCAGAAGGTTGATGGTTCAATACCTAGGTGCTCCTTGGGCAAGATCTTGGTCTCTGTCTCCATTGGAGCGTGATTGTTAGATAGAAAGCACTGAGGTGTAAAAAGGAGTGTGTGTGAACGAGGCATGCTTTATAAAATCATGCCATATAAGAACCAGTCCATGTAAAACCCCAATTCCGAATGTTAGGCACTGTAAATACAAACCTACTGCAGTGATATGCATATAAACCCATATTTTATTCACAGTAGAACATAGAAAACAAATCAACAGTTTAAACTGAGAAAATGTACCATGTTAAGAAAACTTTAAAAAGCTGTGACAGGTCCATGTTTCCTGCTGTGCAGCATCCCCGCTTCTTTTAGCGGCAGTCTGTAAACATCTGGGACCTGAGGAGAGCAGCTGCTGGACTTTTGAGGGAGGAATGTTGTCACAATTTGACCTGAAAAAGGGTTCTAGCTGCTCAGCACGCCTCGGTCGTCTTTGTTGTATTTTTTGTTCCAAATATTTTCAGTTGGCGAAGGATCCGGCTTTGACCTGAGCACTGACAGATGGTCCCTCTTCTCTTTAGTCCGGAGCATGTGGTGTACGTGGTTTCCAAGAAGAATTTCAAATTTCGGTTCGTCTAACCCCAGAATAGTTTGCTTCAGTCTGCTTTAAATGACCCAGAGAAGAGGGCAGCATTGCATATTTCATGTTCACATATGGCTTCTTCTTTACGTAATACAGCTTTAACCTGCATTTGTGGACTGTGTTCATAGACAATAGCATCTGGCAGTATTCCTGAGCCCATTCAGTGATTTCCATCACACAATCATTCCTGTTGTTAATGCAGTGCTGCCCGAGGGCCTGAAGACCGCAGGCATCCAGTATTGATTTTTGGCCTTGTCCTTTGCATTTCTCCAGATTCACATAATCTTTTGATGACATCATGTCCTGTAGATGATGAGACGTTCAAAGTCCTCACAATTGTAGGCTGAGTAACTTTATTCTGAACTTGTTCCACAATTTGTAGATGCAGTTTTTTGCTGAATGGTGAATGCTGCCATCAAATTTAAAATGAGCTAATATTTTTCTTGAAATAGTAAAATATTCCAGTTTGAACATTTAACATATTTTCTGTGTTTTATTGTGGATAAAATATATATTTATGAGATCTGCAAATCACTGCGCTGGTTTTCCTTTCATTTTACACGGGGTCCCAGCTTTTTCAGAAATCAAGTTGCATATTGGAGGAAGAAGAGGAGGAAAAGTTGGAAGCAGCAGAAGGACCTGTGGGAATGATCCCACGTCTGTCTTTGTCTGCTTCCACCTTTCAGACTTTCAGAGGAGAAAGAGAACCTGCAGAACCCTGACCAGAAACACAACCCCAAAGAACTATACAGACCATTCAGAAAAGCGCCTTTTGAAAGTTTGGAGTGGATTATATGTGTTCATATCTGAATATATCCGCGGCTCCACGGCTACTTTCTCATCAGCTTCTGATCAGCACAGTGTGCTGCTTTTGTGCTTCTCATCTACTGCTGGAGAATTTGCTTTTAGTTTTACACATACAGAATTTAGAGCATGTAATTTCACACGTCCTCTCAATTTAAACTCGAAATGTAACTGTTGAGCAATTACATTACATGCCTGTTTCACACAGCCTTGTTGTTGGTGATAAACTGATGAGTTCTGCTGCAGCAGTCCAGCTCAAGAGGTTTGGAAATAGCAGAGCTGAGTGTGTTTTTACAACTTGTGCCGCCCACTTGCCTTTGTGTTCAGTGGCTAACGTGTAAAAAAAAGCTGAGGATTTTTAGTCCTTTCCATTGGCACACTTTGTGACCACGCTGTTTACAGCCGTAGTCTGTGAACAATGTAGATGTGTGATATTCCCATGGTGCAAACTTTGGTTTATGTTCAAGAGTCTTGAAATTGGGTTTTTGCATCATTTGGCATTAATAACTGAGCAGCTACCGAGCTCTCCATAACATGGACAGTTTAACTTGTATTTCTTTCCTGTAGAAAATATTTTAATACACAGATGCTGTAATTATGCTCCAAACTTCAGTCCTATTGCTGCTGCTTGTCATTTATGTTGAAAAATTATGTTGGTACCATCATAATAAAAAAATCCCCCATGAAGGGCTCGCTATGCTCAACACAATCTTAACCCAATCTCTTCTCTGTGGTGTTTTTTCCCACCAGGATCACGACCCAGGTTAGAGGATGCCCCTCCTCGCATCATAGAACATCCCTCTGATTTGATTGTGTCGAAAGGCGAGCCGGCCACTCTCAACTGTAAGGCCGAAGGGCGTCCGACTCCGATGGTGGAATGGTACAAAGATGGAGAGCGAGTGGAGACTGATCGAGAGGACCCTCGATCCCACAGGATGCTATTACCCAGCGGCTCCCTGTTCTTTCTGCGAATCGTACATGGAAGGCGAAGCAAACCTGATGAGGGTGTGTACGTGTGCGTGGCACGCAACTATTTGGGCGAGGCGGTCAGTCGCAATGCATCACTGGAAGTGGCAAGTAAGTGTCTGATGTTTTTGCTCTAAGGCATGTGTGTGTGTGTTGGTGTGTGTGTTATTTAGCCCTGATTCACAACAACAGTCACCTCATAGTGTTTTATATTCATATTATAAGATAAAGACCATGCGGTATGAGAGAGCAGACCTTTCCTTGTGAGCGGCGCTGGGCTCTGGTGGGAGGACAAACTGAATTAACAGAAGAAACACTCTCTGCTGTCTTATCATCACTTTCACTCGGCTGAGTTAACTTAAGACACCACCCCTGACCTTGGTGTCAGATCTCCTGGCAGCTTTCACCCGGAGGCCCCCCCTACACCCCACTCACCCTCCTCTCCAGCCTCCACTGTCCAGGCCTCTGTGACCGGGCCTGTTAATGTAGATAGATGACAGCTAGCTCCAACCACAGAGATAACAGTTGTCGCCACTGGACAGGAAAGCCGAAATACTGTCTCGCAGGGAGGGGACGAAAGGCCACCGTTAGTTGGCAGCTTCTCACTAGCAGATGTTAGATCCTTAAAATACAGCAGTCCTGTCAGAGGGGTCTCCAACAAACACCTCGTGATTTTTTTCCCATTACAGTGCTTCCTGTGAATGTTGAAATTTGGACAGGGCCAATTAAATCTTTGCTCGATTCGCTTATTACCTTTAGTTTTATTTGAACATAATAAGGTCTAACTTTATTTTGACAGCATCAGCAGGTAATTTAAAAGAAATCCTGGCAGTTTATAATACAGACATATTTTGGGGAATAGTTTGTTGCTGAGTCTATGTAGACTTTGTAAGTAAACATTGTAACTTGCTAAATGACTTTTATAATGAGCAAAATAATTGAAACTGATATTGACAACCAGGGCCTACAGCTGAAGTAGTAAACAGACTCTCCCTGATATCTTTGCTAATCTGCTAATTTAGACATATCTGAGTTTTGACAACACGCTACCAGCAGCTGGTGCAGATTCATTTCCTCTAATCCCCTTCACTCAGGCTTTTCCTAGTATCACTCACCTTTTAAAACTATAACCATCTCAGGAATCTCTCGTTGCACTAACACAAACCAGCTGAACGAACCCCACTGAAAACGAGTGAAACCCTAGCCTCATGCGCAACACTTTGCAGCCAGGCTTCATATTTTCCTGAAAGGCTCAACCCACAAAGTTAATAATCAGGCTGAATTTCCCCGTCTGCCTCCACACAAAAACAGCCCATGAATCATTCTCCGTCCTCCAGAAACAGCTGGGATCTGCGGACTGTGTCCATCACCTCGACTAAAAGTGTTCCTCAAGCAGCGTGAAGAATTACCTTTCACTTCTGTCTCGCTCTGTTTCGGCATCAGCATCAGCTGCGGGGTGTTACTGGAGGTGTAAGCCGTATGTGGGAACCTGGGCAGGTAGAATAGGTGGAGGTGCCGTGAATCACGTTTGACTTTTCATAGAAGTGGCTTTGAAAAAGAGCAAAGAAATGAATCAGCGACAGCTGCCAGAAATTTCTCGCTCCACATGAATAATCCCCAATGTTTTGCTGAACTCTTCCTGCACACTATGCTAGTTTTAAGTTGCTCCATTTCTTAACCCATCACATTAGTATAGCGCTGAACCAAAACCAAAGACAAATGATGTTTTCCACCACCCTTGACAGTTGTTGAAGTTTACCAGAGAGTTTAATCTTCTTTGTGGGCCAACATCAACAAACTCTACGACTCACTCTCTGACATGGTGGTGGATCAGAGGGGTTTAACACCACTGTTTAGTCCTGTTTCTGTACATCCAGCTTCCTCCGTTAATACCGTGGTCTGTCGTGAGGCGACATTCTGTACAACTGTCTGCAAACACACACATGCACAGGGACAGGACTTGGCACACAGCAGTTGCTTTCACAGATAAGCATCCCTAATCCGTGGTGGTAGAGGAAAAAATGTGTGTTTTTACTTGTGTCTTCTTGCCAGCACACAGACACACTTTTGGAGTATTGCCCCCAGAGAGAGACAGAGAGGGAGGGTGTATAGAACAGTTGCCACGCCAAAGCCAAGCCAGTGCCAGCTCCTTCCAGCCCCCTCCGCATGGCACCAATGGGGCCTGAGATCAGGCCAGAGGCACATAAGCCTGCCTGGAGCCGCCTGGGGGCTCAGCATGGCACCAAAAAGGCACAAGATGGCACTTTGTGGCACGGTGTCACTTTGCTCCCCAGCCTGTGACTTGGAAGCACTGAGGGCAAACTGAGAGAGAGCTGCATTGTGTATTGGTGTGTATATTTGGTATTGAGGTGAAAGCCAACACAGTGGGAAGGGTGGAAGGTTCAGGAGGTTTAACCCCTCATGGACCATCTGCTGTAGGCGGAGAAGCAGGCAGGGTGATGAAGCCCAGTGTGCTGTAGCATGGATAAACTGGCAGAATTTCCCAGTGCTGACAAACATGCCTGGAAGTGGTAAGTTTAATGTCACATGTTAGTTTCTGAACGTCCTTTGTGTCGACACTGATGGTGACAGGAGATACTACCAGGCATTCTCATGCAGAATTGAAGCAAGTTATGGATTTTAGTTTTGTAGTGATACTCCACAGGAAATCTCTCTTTTGAAGATGAAAGGCCTGTTCAGGCTTAAAAGGGTGGCTGTAAAATGTTTGTAGGTTCCTCAGTGACAGAGCATCTGCAGTAGTCAGCTCAAATTCAGTCTGCAGTGTTTAAGACAAATTATTTGCACCACCCTCCATAATTCCCACACTCACATCGTCACACCTACACAAAGTAGATTGACTCACAAAACATAGATCAGTGGTTTGACAGCTGCAATACTTGCACCTCTCATAAAGAGAAGGAAAGTGTAGGGAGGGTACACCTTTTGGCAAGCCATAATACTTTTCAGATAATTCCATTAAAATAGCATCAGAAGGCACCACTCTGTTTGGTTAGGTTTAGGAAAAAACGTCGCTTTTAGTTTCAGTTTTAGTTTCAGATCATTATGTAAAACTTTTTTTTACTAGTGAAGTTGAGCTGGATAAAACAAATTCCTGCCTCTTGGTAATGCTGCATTATAAATGTAACTGCATTGATTCTAAAAGCTGTTTAAATACATACTGTGGACTAACATGTTTGACGTGGTCTCCAGACACAGGCCTCTACTGTGAATACAAATCGCACTGCTCACAGTTGAAAGATATGTCACTGGAAGCATATGTGTCTTGGAAATAAATTCATGGGTTAACATCACTCCAAGGCTTTGGAAAGGTATTTTACAAATTATGAAGAGAGCTAGTTATGCTAGCTAAATGATTTCTTTTAACATCGACTGGGTTTTTTTTTGCAGATGCAATAATTCTTCATCATTTTTTCACAGCAGTAAGCAGACCACTGTTCTTTGCAAGCATGTATACACTGGTAATTAGGCACTCGATACCTCATTAGAGACGGTTCTACTTAGTTACCTCGAAATATTTTTCACGTATTGTTAATGACATATTTGATGAATGGATGTTGGATTCGGGAACTTTGAGCCTTTTCGAGCATCAGCAGATACAGCAGAACCTCATAGGTGATGAAAAATCTTTAAAATAGATCACTTGTTGCTACATAATTTATGTGGGAGCTTTGAAAAAGGTGCTGGAACAAAAGGAAATATTCATACAATAGAATGGCTGCACAATTTCATTAACTCTGTGCTGTCAGTGTAGCTGTTATTTAGCAATAGCATTAGCCTGTATTGTTGCATTAGCCTGCTTTAAGAACAAATCCTACATCTCTACGCTGTCCGATCCAATTGCACGAGTTCAAAGGGATTCTTTGATCCTGAAAATGTGGTGCACAAAGTTGTGTGCCAGGAGTGGAGGACAATTCATGTGTGTTGGATAAAAGTCAGTCAGCACAATAGTCCTAACGGGCCAAAGACCCCTGGGTGGGGATTTGACATGCAGAGTGGTTTGCCCGAGCTCTTGGCAGCTTTTACTTTTGAGTGTTTTACACCTCTGACATTTTTATTATGTCTGCTGTTTTTCTGCTGCCTGGTTTCATGGCTCATGAATATTCACACCAACAGAGGAGGAGAAGTGGTGCTTTTCCTAATGTGCTTGGGGTGGAGTCAAAGGCACTTCAAATAAAGCTGACTGCGGTAAACTCTGAGGCTTTTATTGTCCCCAAACCAACTTGTTCTTATGTCATTTGGAGGTTAACCGTCACAGGATCGGGATGGCAGCTGTCCTGTGAACTTTAAGGAATGAACAGGTGGAGACATGATGAAATTGTCGTGCTCCGTCCTTTATGTGAATTTCATGTGTGTAAACATATGTAAGTCTTTGTAAATACAGTCCAGGCCAACTTTCTCACCCTTTGTAATCCTAC
>JASGAU010374109.1:0-15129 GCA_030220045.1 Australoheros facetus | reverse complement strand
AGGGGGGGGGTGAGCCAGGGGCCATGGTGACAGCATCCCGGAGCACTGCAGCACCTGAGACTGGAGCCACCGCCCCCATCGCAGAGGGTAGCCCGCTCACACTAGACGCCCATTCACTCGACAATGGACATACTGGCCTGAGTTGGAAATACGGTGCCCTGTCCCCACCAACCACCCCACCGCGGTCCCCCCCCCCGCAATGCAGGCACCCCAGGGCCCCAAAAGTGCAGACCGGACATCCCGACGCAGGTCAGGTCAATCCACCCCACCTGGTGGTGCGCCCGGGACAGCAGAGACCCCCCCAGCGCCAGGGGGGACCCACCGGGAGCCGGCACGGCCCCAGAGCCCCAGACCCCAGCCCCCGAGCCACACAGGGAAGACCAGCCAACCGACCGAGGGCCGGCACCCACCACCCCAAGCATATCTCTGACATTTGAAAAGGTGTTCTGTGCTGTGTGCTGCTTTATGCAGGTGGTATAAGTTTATATGAATTAAAGGGACCTTTGTAAAGACAGAACAATGCGTTTGCAGGTACATTAGAAATACAAAGATGTGTTCCCACCGCCGCTGTTGAAATGACTTCACAGGTCCAATTCTTTATTCTTCTTTCTTTGATGGTGCGCTGCTCTGATGCTCCGTATGTTTAACTGACTTAACAAGCATCACACTGGCTGATGCTGCTCTCTCAGGTGTTGACAGCTAGTGAAATCAGTCTCCCTGTAAACAACTCCTTCAAAGACAGATATCTGTGCATCTTTTTGCTGCTTTTGTTTGTGGTACTTTCACTTTTGTCTCCTTACCTCCCCAGGTAAAGGAGACCTGATTGGCTCAGACTCCCTGACAAAGGAACAAGTGATCAAAACCAACGCCAACGTCAAGGCGCTGACTTACTGCGACCTGCAGTATATCAGCCTCAAGGGCCTCCGAGAGGTTCTCCGACTTTACCCTGAGTATGCCCAGAAGTTCATCAGCGAGATACAACATGACCTCACTTATAATCTGCGAGAGGGCCATGGGGCTGATGTGAGTATCTGCAGTAGATTCATGGCTGACACTGTTGGTGAATTTGCACATTTAGGAATAAATAAAGTGTACTTAAACTGAAATTATTTTTAATATGGACTTTGTCTTTGTTGTCAAACAGCTGTTCAGTGGAGTAGTTGAATATTTTTTTAAGCAAAAGTATAACTTAAAACATTCCTGCTTTATTCTGACTTCTAATAATCTTTTACACAGCCTATGTGAAATTATATCTATAAATTGTGATCATGCAAATACCTGACATGATCTATAAAAGACATACAGTCTGTCTAACAGCCAGCAGGAGGCTACTCCTTTATTTGTGTAAAGAAACGAGATTACATAGAAGTCTATGAAAAAATGATTCGACTTTCACCTGATTTATGGCCTTGGTAAAAGCTTCCCTGATGCGTTTATAGTCTTACTCACTAGTTTTAAGTCTTGTTTAATACATCATGAAGTTCATTTTGTAAATTTTAATTCACTTTAGAGTGAAACAGGGTATGCTTTACGGTGTGACAATCAATAAGCTGTTTCAAGTCATTCTCAGCCAGTTTGATCATGTTGTGGTTAAAAAAAAAAGTGGCTACGTCTGTCTTTATAATCAGTCCATAATCCGGTGATGAGGACCTGCAGGCTTTTTGTTATTTCATCTAAAACCCCTGCTTTTTGGAAGTCTTGGCTTGGGGTGACAGTTGGCACAAAAATATTGCTGTAAACTGTCACTAAGGGTGTGCAGGTGGCATAAGACTGAATGGTGCACATTTATAAATGTGCATAGGAACAGTTTTGATTAAACAACCCACCAGATCAGTCACAACACTAAATGTGCAGATTGTAATGCAAGGAATATTTATATGAGGCTTAGGGGTAGCCTGAGGAGACATTTGCCTTAAGAAGGGTCACATAGATGAGCACTCTGCCATCGCTACTTCAAAATACCCAGATGTATGCACACATCACACTTTGACAAGCCTAGCCATGAAAGGCATTTTCCCTGCTGGCATCTATACACAGAGTGTGCGTTCGGCTGGTGCTGCAGCAGCAGCAGATGGAGGGGGAAAAAAAGCATAGGGACAAAAATAGCTTAGTGTTGCTGTTTGAAGTTGTCCCGTTACTAAAAATAGAGCAGGGGGGGGAAGCACGGGCTCTCCCTGACTGGCTGTCCCCCCACAGCTGCTGCTAAGATTGGATCCTGCTTAATATAAATAGCTCAGCCAGCCAAGGAGTAGAAAGAAAGATGAAGGGGAGGGGGAACTTTGGTTAGCTCGTTTTCTCTTCTGCTTATACTCTCTCCTATTCCACTGCAGTGCAGTTTGGTTCTCCAGGGCTCAGCACACTTACTGCAGAGTGTGAACATGTTAGTGTGTGTCTAAAGGATGCATTACTCTAGATGCACAATTTGCTGTGCATATCTTAGGTCTGGGTTACAGATGTCCATCCTGGTTATGAGTGCAAAAAGCCCTTCTGGTATCTGCAGCCCAGAAGAGAGCGTATTTGCATAGGTATCCAAGAAAGACTGGTGGAAAACGGAAGAACCCTCTTCCTCACTAAACTAGTATTTCAAGATGCAAACTTAAATGGTGAATGATGGTGTTCACGAAGGCAGAGTTTACGAAGCAAGGAAGGAAGAAGAAAAGGATGAGAAAGCAAAAGTCTCCATTGTATAAATGATGGTTCACTGCTGATTCACTGATCACAGACTAACTGTCATGACCCCCAGAGCCTTGGGCGGAAGATTGTGATGTGCATGACCAACCAGCAGACAGAGTGCACAGAACGGTGCTGCTGAAAAGATGAGGATATTCAAACAAGTTTTTAACTCTATGGCCGGTCTCACACGGGTCATTCTTGTTCATCCTCTGTACGTGCATCTACTTCCATGCAGCCAGATTTCTGCCTACAGCCCCGACTCGACCGTACACACGATGCAAACTCCCACACGCTCTCGCACACAGGCGAGCAAGAGGACGGCAGCACGCGGCAAGCGCACACTTATCACGCCCCCGCATCGCAGAGCAGCTCCTTGGTGCGCTCTGGAGCTGGGAGCTAAGATTAGAACAAGAGAGCTAAAAATAAATTACAGTGGCACGGGTATAGAAGGGGGAAGCTGGCTGAGTGGAGGGCGCTGGGGACAGAGGAGGGGAAAAAGAGAGGATGCTTAGCAGGCATGGAAGGAGGGAGAAGAGAGAGACTTGACTAAAGGGAGAGAGCAGAGGGGCAAAGGGAAAGCAGAGGGGTGTTGGCTTTGCCGCATGTTGAGATATATGATACATTCATAACTCACTGCACCAGTCTTTGTATGTTAAAGCCCATATAGGTGAAACTGGGGGTTTAATGAAGTAGCAGCATTCCTACACTTAAATTACATATATGTCTTGTATAGTAATGCACATTCATTTTCACCTTGACTGAAGAGAAACTTCTTTCACATAAAGAGATGAAATTTGTTTAAATAATCAAAATATTCCATTTTTTGAGTGGTTAGTAAAAAAAAAAAATGTAAAATGGGGTGTGGTTGCTGAGACTCTCCTCACTACAGCTCTACTACAAGCTACATAAAACATTCAGCGATCTGACTCTTGTTAACCTGAAGTCATACTTAACACAGCGACTACCACACTGCACTCACAGTAGTTTGTATTCTCTTTTAAATTTTAATTTTCGAGTTTTTAAATCAGAGGTCTCGTTTTGTTTCTCTTTTTAAGTTTCTGCAGCCCTGCATTCAAACTGGAGACAGCCTAAATTGTTCAGTTCATAAGCAGGGACAAGGCTGATGGGAAACGGGGGAGGTATGGGACTGTAACTGTCAGGGGTATGTTTGTGTGTGTGTGTGTGTGTATGTGTGTGTGTGATGAGGCAGGGGGGAGAAAAAAGTGAGATGCAGCAATCTGTATTAAATGTAGCGCCGACAAGCTTCTTTTTGTAGTCTGGCAAAGACGGAGGCAAACGGATACTCACTCCAAAACAAAAATGAGAAATAATTGGTATTCAGCCAGTCACCATAAGCCTCTCCACTTCGCTTTCAGATTGTTCACTCACATTTCTGCATCTGACACAATCACCCAAGGGTGACACTGGGACACATTTAGTCTATAAATAGGGGAGCAGTTTAGTAACTGCTCATGTTTTGGTCTATGCGCACATTTATGTGGAAGGTAAAATAAAATCAAAGGCATCCATACTTCACATAAAAACAAATATGTCCAGCCAATATTTTACCGTGTCCATGAGGCTCTTTGTGGTACACTAATACTTCAAATTGAACTGTTAGGTCATATATACTGTTAACATTGGTGGATATTCACACTAAATATGGGCAAAGTTTCATATCATGAGGTCAGTGTGTGTACAGCAGGTGTGACATAAGGAAATGACACGGCGTGAAGGCTGTCGCGCTCCAAAGACCCAATCAACACCCGAAATGGGAAACGCATCAGCCTCTGCTGCATGTGCACAGCGCAGGTTCCCAACTGCTTTTTTTTTTTTAATTATAATGTTATGGAACTTTGCGTATGCAGTATAAGTTTTGAGGTTTAAAAATAAAATTAAAAAAGAACTTTTTAAAACCTCTGAAATGTTTTTGTTTTGTTTTGTTTTAGTCACATTCATCTGGTGATTCTGTAGATGCATTAAAGTTGTAAAAAGAGGCTTTAAAATAACCACCAGAATTTGATCAGAGGCGCTGGCTGAGTTGGTGACTTATTGGTGAGTTCTTCTTAAAAACAAACATAATCTGACAGAGTAAAAAGTTCAGGATGATGTCAGTGAGAGCAGACATGTGTGTGTTGTACTTCTCTTGGATGGGTGTTCTGGAACGCAAATTTCGTTATATGTTTACATATAATGACAATAAAGTCTTCTTGAATCTCGAATCTTGAATCCCTGATGTGGCCATCCCAGGCACACAGCTCTGTCTGTGAGCATAAAAGCCCCACCCACATGCTGCCTTTTTTCCCCCTTTTTTTTTGTGAAGTAATCAGAGGAAGGTTGGTTTTTTTTGTTTGCTTGTTTGTTTGTTTGCTTGTTTGTTTGTTTATTGGGCGGGGGCAAATAGCTTGTTCCAGACAGAGGATGAACTGAGAGGCTGCATAAATGGCCAGTCTAGGATAAATGAGGGTTTGAACTGTGAATTATGCAAAGCTACTCTACTCCAAGAATAAGAAAAGAGAATAAAGTTTAAAAGTGTTTGTACACTAAAGGAATGTATTGGGATGACTTCAAACACAAATGGCACATTTCTAATGAGACCTGCAGGATACTTTCTATATTCAGTTACCTCTGAAAGATAAGGGGTTCAAAAATCTTCCAAAAAAAAAAAACGCAATATGCTGTTAATCAAACAATATCCCAAATGTTGGAACTGAATGTCAAAAAGATATTCAAAGCATTCTTGTAGTAAAGCCAGAAACTCTTGTGTTTGCCTGCCACCCACTGGTTCAACCTTGTAACTCCCTTTACCGCCATAGTGAGTCTAATGCTGTGGTCACAACAGAGCCGGTAGGTGTGCTCACATCATTTCAGTGTTGAAACTGTTCCTCTCTTTGTCTCAGGTGGATTGGGAGAGTAACGGTGGCTTGGTGAAGAAGTTGCCATCTATCCGCGAGGATGAGGAGGGCGACGAGGAGCAGAGTTCCGTGTCCCGAGCTCCTCGCTCTCCACTGCACCTCAGCCGGGGCCTCAGCTCACCCCTGCGCTCCCCTCTCCTGCCACCCAGGCCTTTCCGCGCTCCCTCCGACCACTTGCGCCCGTCCACCCTGCAGATACCAGTGGTGAGCTTCAGCAGTGCACCACCTGAACTCAGCCCCAGGTAAAACACACACACACACACACACACACCCACACACACACACACACACACACACACACACACACACACACACACACACACACACACACAGATGCACGGCTCAATAGGAAGGGGGGGAAAAAATGAAACCGAAGATTGATTCAAAACATCCCTGTCAGAGAGGAGCAACTGAGCAAACTGCTGCAGCATAGGTGTCTGGTTGCCATGGCAACCACTAGATTACAGTGCTGGTGGATCACATGGGGCCTGGCTACTGTTGTAGGTTCTCACACACTGAAGGATAATGTGTGTGTGTGTGCAGATCAAACATGAGATTTCTCACAGGCTGCGTGCAGTGGTGTGTGTGATGCAAAGCTGCTGATAAAGAGCTTTTTTTTCATGTTTGTGTTAAAAGATCCAAACTGTACTAACTGCACTTCAAGCTCTTTTACATTCGTCTGATTACATTCCTCTTACAAGCTCTCTCTCCCGTGTGCATAGATTCGTGGATGGCATTGAAACAGAGAACAATTCCACCTCAACACAGAAGTTTGAGTTCAGCCCTGGCCCGTCACCTGCCGCTCCGCCCTCACCGTATGCAGGTAACACACACACACACACAAAGCCACACACAGTGTAGTACTTTGTCTGCATCAGAACAGTACATTTTTCTGAAGGCTTAATGCGTCTGCATGTGTGCTTGTGTTGCCTGTAGGGATCCGTGAGCACTCTGAGATCAAGCAGAGTGTGTCTAAACTGACTGAGGAGGTAAGTGCTGACTTGATGTTGATGATAATTGTCTGTGTGCACATCTTCCACAGGGATCTAATGTTTTCCTCCACAAAAGAGGTTTGATTTTTCTGTTAGTCAGCGGGATATGTCATAAACTACACAACAGTAGGTCATGGTTGGGAAAACATACAGATAAAATGAATAAGGTTATGAATAAAATCCTGATGTTGCTCATGATGCTGGTTCACTGCCAAACTCTCTTTCCTGACTGAGATACTAGAATGAAACAGAGCTGTTGGTTATATTTGTTGGAAAGTTAGCCCCAAAGAGGAATCATTTGACCTTAGGCCCTAGGTGGCACATCTTTGTATTATTTTCTTGTTAAGTGTACCTTCATGTGCCACTTTATTAGGTATATCTTTACTAGGTACATCTAGTTTAGCACCCCCTTTCACCATCAGATCTGCCTTAATTCTTGGCACGGATTCACGAGGTGCTGGAACCGTTCCTCAGATTTTGGTCCATATTGACATGATAGCATCACTCAGTTGCTGCAGATTCCACCACATCCCACAGTTGCTCTACTAGATTGAGATCTGGCAACTTTGGAAGCCATTTGAGTACAGTGAACTCATCATGTTCAAGAAACCAGTTTGAGATGAGTTGAGCTTTGTTACCTTGTTATCCTTCTGAAAGCAGCCATCAGAAGATGGGTACACTGTGGTCATAATGAGATGGATGTTGTCAGCAACAATGATGACCATGACAACAATCTTAAGTGGTACTAGGGTGCTCAAAGTGTGCCAAGAAAACATTCCCCACCCCATTACACTGTCACCACCAGCCTGCACCCTTGATATAAGGCAGGATGGATCGATGCTTTCATGTTGTTTACATGAAATTCTGATCCTACCATCCAAATGTTGCAGCAGAAATCAAGACTCAGACCAGGGAATTTTTTTTCTAGTAATTTGGTGAGCCCTTGTAAGCCTAGGTTTCCTCCTGTTAGCTGGCAGGAGTGGCAGCCAGTGCAGCACATCTGCTTCAAGGTTCAGCATGTTGCGTGTTCAGAGATGCTGCTGTGAATACCGTGGTTGTTGTGAGTATTTGAGTTGCTGTTAACTTCCTATCAGCTCGAAGCAGTCTGGCCAGTCTCTCTGAATTATGGCATCACCCAGAGAACTGCCACCGTTCTCTGTAAACCCTGCAGGAAAATCCCAGCCTGTCTGGCACCAACAACCATGCCACTTAAATCACCTTTCTTCCCCATTCTGATACTCAGTCTGAACTTCAGCGGGTTGTTTTGACTGTATCTGAATGCAGAGTTGCTGTATTGTTTGTTTGTGTTTTGGAAGCAGTTTTTACCTGAGATCATGTGTTATAGCTTTAAATGCATTGCATGGATTTCAGCTGCTCAACAGCTTGAAATAATTTTTTTTTTTACCCATTTATATTTTTTAACCATTGTCTTGCTGACAGTGAGACCTTGAAAAAGAATCTCATCTGAAGCCTGGATAAACTGTAATTACCATTAATGGTCCCTTCACAGATGTGAATTACCCAAGCCGTGTGCGCCCCATATTATGGTGATTGCAGACTGTTGAACTGTGCTCTGATAACAAGCGGGGTGATTCCTCTGCTCATTATCCTGAGCACACTTTTTCCCCCCAAAGAATGTCAGATTTTGATTGGTCAGACCACAAGAGAGTTTTCTGATTCAGTGAGCTCAGGCCCACAGAGTGAGGCAGCATTTCTGATTCCTGATTATGTTTTTTCATCTTCTCCTTCTTTAAGTCAGTTTTCTGTCATGAAAGTGACTTTTTTAAGCTGGCTAAATCACTGTGATAACTTAGACTGAGCACATAACCTGGTCAGGACCAGGTCAGAGTTTCAGTTTCAAATCTGCTGGAAGCGCCAAGTTTTCACTGATTCTTTTATTTACAGCATGTTTTAAGTGCAGTGTAGAGGGAATGCATTTCATATGTGCAGGCTGTTAAGCAGTGCCTCACTAAAACCACTGAATGAAGTACAAATTGTGTGTAATGGCGAATGTGCATGTATTATTTTGGTGATGCAGAAAAACTGTAAGTGTTATAGTTTATTTTAATCTGCTGCTGAGTCTCTTTTACTCTGCTAGAACTGCAGCTAATAGAACACAGAACACACACCTAGAACACCTGTTCAATCAATAATAATCATTTCCTTTTGATCTGCTGACAAACTAAACCATCTACTTTATTAGGCTGCTGGACAGAAATCCTTAATGTTTAAATGTAATAGTTTAAAGTTTCAGAGTTTTAGTGTGCAGCTGTCACATTAGAAATAAACAGCAGCACTGTGAGCAAACTCAGCATTAGAATAATTCACTGCAATTCAGATGTTTATTTTAAAGCTCTGTGTGCTAGATCCCAAGATTAATGATTTTTCGGCAGAATTAATTTCTTGTCTTATGTGCAGCCGTGTTGCTTTTTGCTGTTATTTTGTTATATTCTTTATGAGCTCTGCTGTCAACCACAGATGACAGTCAGTGGAGCCGCTCCTATACTCGGCATCCTTCTGCTAAATTTGTTGCTCCTCGGTCATTTATATTTTAAATCTTCTGAAACTTGGCACAAATAATAAGGATCTACGAAGTAGGGGAGAGGGATTTTAACTTTTTTTTTATTTTTCTGAAATGAATTTTAGAATAGTGATGTTTACCTTTTAATCCCTACTGCTGCCTTATTCCTGTGCCGACTCTTTTGAAACTTGAAACAGTGTCTAAACCTTCAGACTGAACCAGTCTCAGCAGGCCTACCCAGAACCAGTTCTACTCAAAGGCACCAGAGGCTCTGCAGCAGATCCGTAGACTGTGTCCAGGTTAAATTCTACTTGCACAGCAGGATGGATCCAAAATGGATCACAGACTCACATTCACATTCAGCTCCGGTCGTTTTCCAGCTTATCACATCTGGATCAGCTTTAGATTTGTTCATAGCTGATTTTGTCAGAGTTTATCTATAAAATCTCACTAGGCATTTTTATCCAGTAATGGCAGGAAAATTTTATAAAGAGATTATCACCCATTTTTTGTTGAATAATTACTGAAACAACAAAATGTTTTTAAACTGTAGCCAAAACTGGCAGATCCTCCCTGGAGTCTGCTGCTGTCTGGGTTACTAACATCACAGGTCGATCAGCAAACTGTTTCTGGATCTGTGTTTGTTTCTCCAGGTTTTTATCTTTATTTTCACCTGCAGTTTGTCCCTGTCAGGTTACAGCTGAATAATTACATTAAATGTAAAATTAGGATTCCCGCTTCATCTAATTCAATGTAATATACCTGCTTGTCTTGTGTGTGTGTTTAGAATATTAAACTTTTATACTTTCTATGATTTATTCCCTCACTTTTTTTTTTTAATATAAACATGTTCAGCACTTGTGGTGTTCATTTTCGGCTCTGCTCTTTGCCCTTTGCCATGGTTTATGGAGAGACTCAATGTGTTAACATCAGCTAACAACTCTGAGTTTGTTAACCCTGAGATGAGGTTAACTTTGGGTTTTCTGCTCCAGAAAGAGAGTTAGTTTCAACTCTGAGTCAGTTACCAGAGTTTCTCTGTGACTCCTCCCCTCCTGCTGCTCCTGAACCAGCTGACTGACACTTTGATTAATTTCTTCATTCATAAAGTTGCAGTTAAAGTGCATGAGGGAGCAGAATTTTACGTTTTTACAAGCGCTGATGTTGGTTTGCTATTTTTTTCTACTTAATATGCGAGTTTTTACGATCATTCGC
This sequence comes from Australoheros facetus, assembly GCA_030220045.1. Taxonomy (NCBI): domain Eukaryota; kingdom Metazoa; phylum Chordata; class Actinopteri; order Cichliformes; family Cichlidae; genus Australoheros; species Australoheros facetus. The sequence goes on along the minus strand of JASGAU010374109.1, from coordinate 4,816 downwards.
TCATTGATATATAAGGACGGAGACAGCAGTTACGTCACAGATTTATAATCAAATCTTGCTCACTCTGTGACTCTGGGGGCAGTAATGCAGCTGTCAGGTTCCCCAGCCTGGAAACATTTACTGCAGGTTGCTGCAGCATCAAACATATCTGAATATTCTATGTTAAAACCTGCTCACAGATTGAGATTCTGTCATTAATTTATGTCAAACAGCATTTTGAAGTGTACAGTCTGACTCTTCACACATTTTCCACTGAAAAATCACCTAAATCGGTGTCAGTGGGTCAACACAGAGCCGGATCCGCCCGAAGGAATCATAGGCTCCATAACGGACGAGGAAACTGTGTCCGAGTCCACTTGCACCACAGGACGGATCCAAAAACGATAAGGATCTTGGACGTGGAGTGGATCAGACATTTCCCAGCTCATCCCATCTGGATCCATTCATAGTAGCTTATTTTGTCCCGACAGTATCTGTATCCCTTATTCAAAATCCTTCCAAAACTAGACTGAAAAATCTCAGCTCTAGCTGATCAGCATATAGACAGCTCTATAAAGGTTTAGACGTTTGCCTTTTCTGGTAAAACTTTATATTCATAAAAGACTCGGAAAGCTGCCCTGCATTTTTATTTTTGTTAGGACTTAAAGCTTAGTATTAGCAATCTGTCAGGAAGCTGTCAGGAAGCCATCATCTGTCAGTGAAGGCTGCGATTAGATCAAATTAGAAATCCTTACACTGGGAACATTAAAGCTTCTTCTGTACGTCTCTGTAAGTATTTTTATCCAGTAATGGCACAAATAATGGGGTTTTGTTTTGTTTTGTTTTGTTGAAGTGAGGTTTTTACATCCTATGAGTACTAAAGAATTATTGAAAAAATGAAATGGTCATAAACTGTTTATTTAATAAAAAATGGACTTGGGGCAGATCGGCTCTGGAGTCTGTTGCTGTCTGGGTAACTAATTTCACGGGTCCGTCAGTAAACTGTGTCCCTGTCAGGTTACAACTGAATAATTAGATTTAAATATCAAAAATAAAATTAGGATTGCAGCTTAATCAAAATTCACATTGAGTAAATGATGATAAAAGATGATGTTGAACAAAATGTATATTTGTTAGAACAAACGTTTATTCTACCGGATGATGACAGAGTGGACCACGCTGACTCTTTTCTTCCCTCCTGTTTTTGAAGATAAATATCACAGTCAGCACTGATGCGTTCACATTCCTCGGACCGCAGGACTAAAAAGGAGGCGTGGCTCTTTACTAACCTGTTGCCATGGTGAATCGGAGCTCCACTGATTATGGCTTTCTTTATTCACTCAGGTGTTTAACTCAGGGTGAACAGACTCAGAGTTGATTGAACTGACTCTGATCAGCTGTTGTGGAACAGGAAACCCAGAGCTGATCTCAAAGTTGATCAAATTTTTAAAATGACATTTTTAAACATAGTTTGTTGAACATACGTCCTGGAATATGGCCCTGCTCCCTACTGCAGAGCCCAGTTATTATTATGGGCCCTGGGGTTTCTATTATTTCTTTGTCATCCTCTTTCACCTGCCCTCTGTATTCCCCTGTCCGACCTGTTAAATGTTAGTCTACATGTTTCAGAGTGAGTTATGTATTTTGGGGGGTTTTGTGTGNNNGTTTGCTTTGTGATGATCAGCCCCACCTTCACTGTTTTCACCTGTGTTTGTCGGCATCTGTGCCTTGTTTTGCAGTGAGTCCTCTACTGTCTTCTTGTCCTTGTTAGATTGTCTGTATTCCCTTCCTACCCTGTTGTCCCCTTTTCCTGACTTTTTGGTTTGTTTTTTGTCTTTTTTTTTTTCTTACTTTGGTCAAACTTGGATATCAGCTTTAATAAAACTCACCTGTTAATTTTTGCATTTTTGTGTCCGGCTTTGGCTCCTCTTTTAGAGCAATCCTGGCAGTTATCAGACTGGTCTCCCATAGGAATGCTCATTACGCTTTTTGTGTCTGTGGTGAACGTTAGGTAGTATCTGTATCTGATTATGTTTTATGCAAATAAGGATTAAAGTTTAGAATATTTTTGATATTTTTCAGTCATTATCCTCTCCATGAGAAATGTCACACAGGATTTGCATTAACCTTCCTCCATCTGGGTTGCAAAAGATAACCCTGTCTCTCTTCACCACACAGATGAACGGTCTCGCTAAACAAGTTTCCAAACTCAGTCAGGAGCTGCAGGAAATGACACGCCTGCTCAAGCCTCTCCTCCAAATGGCACCACAGCCAGTCCTGATGACCATGATGCCAAATTTAACGTCACCGCCCAGCAGTGCCACCCTACTGTCATCGACCACCTGCTATGGTGTGCCGCCTCCTTCCACACCTTGCTCCCTCCAGAGACCAAACATTAATTCCCTGTTGGACAGCAGAGACACAGAGAGTGCAGACTTGCCTGGATGCCTTCTCCCAACTCCTCACTCACCAAAAAGGCCTAATTCAACTCCTTCAGCATCAGCACAGACCCCACCCAAAGCCCCAGGTGCCAACATCCAAGGGTCTGCTGACTCAAACCATCATTCACCAGAGGAAGGACTTCCAGAGGGGTGTGCAGACTCCCGAAGCCTCCGAGGTTCCTCCAGTAATGGGATATTTTTCCCCTCGGTGCAGGACCAACCTCCTCTGGCCTCTCACACCCCTTCACCTTCTCTCTCCTTCTCCATATCTCTCTCTTCCTCATCATCCCTTTCCCCCTGCCAAGGACCTCACCTCTCCCGACCTGGCAGCTGTGCCAGCAGAGGCCTGCTCATCCCACCTCCCTCTCAGGACACCCAGCCTCCCCCGTCTTCTTACTTTTCAGCTCCTCCATCACTCACATCCTCACCTGGAAATCATCGGCTGAGGCCTTCCCCTTCTGTGCCAGTCGTATCCCCCAACACTTCCAACCATCCCTCCACTCTTTCTCTGCCATTGTCTTTGGATGCGGCAAATGCAAAGAGAAGAGATACCCAGACGCCACCTTGGTGTAACTCACAGCGACACTACCGGGCGGCAAAACCAATTTCTCACCCCCAGGAGCTGGAGATGCAGGAGCTGGGACAACACGTGGAAGAGGGGAAGTCCTCCACAGAGCACATCAGTTTCATTGATGAGGAGGAGCCCGCATTATGAACACGCTGAGCAAAAGGGAGAAATGATATTCAAGTAGCAGACAGTGAAAGACATAGGAACAGGTAAAAGAGAAATCAGAGCAAGGATGTGATGGCAAAACTGTGATTAAAGAAAACAAATACAGGAAACAGAAAGCAGGTCCATTTCACACAGAAAGCCATTTGTCAGGCAGGAGGTGCTAGAAGGACAGACAGGTAAACACAAGCACGTGTAGGAGTGCCAGCTGTCCACAAAGCAGTGAGAAGGAGTAGTTTTCTCTGCAGATCAGCCACAGATTTACAATAGCACAAACTCTCTTACAGTATCAATGATCCAGTAGCATGAGTCAATCCCTGCAGCTACTGCAACACACAGGCCCAGAGCACATCATTTTATCCTGTTTCACTGATCTCAAGAGCCTAATGACGCTCTGTCGCTTTTTAATCTTAGTGTGTCGTCTCTTCAAAGGGCAGGTACAAACACATGTGTCTCGGCAGGAAACATGTCTTTACCCAAACTAGATAGTCCAAGCCACCGCACTGGGATTAGGAATGTAAGCCCTTCAACGGTCTCAGTCACTTCACCTGGAAGGCCACTTTGCTTCATCAGTGGGATTATTATTTTTTTAAAGGAATGCAGTTATCTGCCCCAGGACTGGTAAAACATAGACAGCTTTTTATGAAATAACCTCAGACTAAATGGTTCTACAAAGTGATTTTTATAATGTTTCTTATTCCCCTCCTTCACACACACACACACACACACACACACACACACACACACACACACACACAGCATTTGGGAACAACTTGGGGATTCAGTGTCTTCCCCAAGGTCACCCGGGCATGTGAACTGGTGCTTAGTTGACAGCCTGCTCTACCACCTAAGCCACAGGTGACCCAAGTTTCATGCACATGCCACATTCATGAAAGAGAGGTTGGTTTTAACTCAGGGATGCAAACTTGTCATATTCTGGCAAAAACTGCCATTCTGAATCCACAGACAGGGTAAAAGATGGGTGCAGCTACCGTGACATCACCTACTGGTTTGTGAAGTCCTGTTTTGAAGCCTTGAGATCACCATCTGACTGTGAAACTGCATGCTCATTGGCTAATGACTTGTCAATCACCTCAGGCAATCCTACTGACTCTTAGAATGACTAGAACTTACAAAATAGACTTAATGTTTATTCAATATGACTTGAAATGAGTGACTGAGCTGATAAATTCATTAGGAAAGTGTTTACAGAGGTCAAGCATCAGGGATTTTTTCCAATGCACTGCTATAGCAACGAAAGTGTTTGCAACAACAGCTATCACCCTCTGGTGGCCATTAAAAAGAATGAAAACTCAACAGTCAAAACGACCCCCTATGAGCAGCACTTGGTGACGGTTGGAAGGAAAAACTCCCTTTTAACAGGAAGAAACCTCCAGCAGAACCAGGCTCAGGGAGGGGGGGTCATCTGCTGTGACCGGTTGGGGCTGAGGGGAAAGAGACAGGACAAAAGACATGCTGTGGAAGAGAGAGATTAATTAATGATTAAATACAGAGTGAAGTATAAATAAAAGTATTAATAAAAAGAAACAGTGAATTATGGGGCACACCCCCCAGCAGCCTAGGCCTATAGCAGCATAACTAAGTGGTGGTTCAGGGTCACCTGATCCAGCCCTAACTATAAGCTTGATCATAAAGGAAAGTTTTA
>JASGAU010374108.1:2693-13669 GCA_030220045.1 Australoheros facetus | reverse complement strand
TTAACCAAAGCACGAGTAAAGACAACACTGAAGTGATTAACATAAGGCCACCCAGGAATTGTGCACTAAGTAAATTAATGCAGGGACACAGAGGCAGTGTACTTCCATTCACCTGCTTTTATCCACAAAATAATCCAAATTGGTTGAAAATGGCAGAAATCACGAGTTTTACTAGAGCTGAGGTGAAAAGTTGGTGCACAGATAAAACAAAACCTGATAAAGTCAAATAAACACATTCAGAGGATGCTAAAGAAGCGGGTGACATATGAAGAGACTTTAATCTTCTTTCTATTACTCAAAACAAGCGTATAAAGGTTTACATCTAATGGTGTTTTTCCATCTTTTGAGGGTGCTGCTTTTATTTAATTACTATATGTCATCCAATTATGCAGTCTAATGTGTGACTAAACGTTGAGCTCTGTCAGCTTTTTATCCCAAAGCTGAGCTTCTAATATTCACATGCCATTAGTGGATAAAAAATGTTTTAATTTGTTTGTTTTTTTGTATAATTTCTTTATAAAATTGTAACTATTGAACACATTCTTTGCTAAGACAAATCTATGAAGAAGCAACGTGCCTGAAATCGCTCTCTATTTAATATATATAATGCGGTATATTTGCTTTCTGCCATTTTGAGTGTCCAAATTGTGTATGTTTCCCTCTACACTGTGCACCAACAACACAACATGCACAGCATGCACAACAATGCGCAGTCGCCAAAATAACCATTGTAGGGCCCATCAGCTGACAGTTATGACCCAGTAAGTGTCTCAGATCATGGTTAATGCTCTAATGAGTAAACTGTAGAGTACCCATTAAAAGGGGAGTAGTGAATGAACATTTGGGTGATCTCAACCAGAGTTAATTACTCAGCAACAATGCCTAGCAGCAGCACTGAGAGAAGGAAAAGACTGCCCCAATACCCATCGAGACCATCCAAAACCCTAAAAATGTGCATACATGAGACCCATCTAGATACACTTCACTGCTGCAATAATTCAGCAACTCATTGGTGCTGGAGAATTGATGCAAAGCTCTGGGTCTGAAAAGGTACATGGAAATTTTAGTGCACACTAAAATGGATGACTGAGTAAGCCTTTTGAGCCTTCCAAGGTCAAAGCCTGTATGAGATGGAACCAGGGGTGCATTGGAAACATAAACACAGGTAGATGACTCAACTGTGTTGGAAAAAAAACCCTCAAACACAACAAATTTAAATAGTTTTTATACGCAAGTTATATCAGTCACTCTATTGCGCTTACTGCTTTTTAAATTGCTCTTGTACTTTCCGCCGCATCACGCTATCTTTAATTGAGCGCAGAGAGACCACCACCCTAAATGTGTGGGGCAGAAGTGAAAATAAACACATCTGAACTCACTTCATAAGCAAAAGCATCAGCTGGTGCTGTTTCAGTGGGTCAGACAGGGAGTTGGGAAGACATCACGCTGTAACTATTTATAACATGGTGAGTGTTGAATTAAATACTGTTAAAGTAACTAGCTGTCAGTCCTGTGCAGTACCGGTTTCCCTCATCTTTACTCACCCAGGAGGACCCACCGTCCCCCGTCCCTAAATAGAAGATAGTCAAAGTGAAGGAGGTTTCATGTAAAAATCATAATTTGTTACATGTTGAAGTGCAGACTGATAATTCATTTTAGCTCTGGACGTTTACACTTAACTGAGAATATCTACACTTGACACAGAGTGCTCTGACTGTAATGCAAAAAGGTGTTTTGTCTGCGCTTTTCATTTTTGTTTTGTTTTTTTAAATGTACTTTGTGTTTTGGTGATTTTATAATTGGCTAATTAAATGGATTTACTACGCAACAGGAATAAAACTCAATTATAAGTGCAAGTTAGTGGGTTATACTTGCAGTCATTCACAGCCAAAGCATTGTGGACGCAGATATGTCTGAGTCAAGGTCGGTAAGTGAAGTGGAACAATCAGCGCAGTGTGTGCCTGATAATAAGGCGGGAAGTTAGCTGTGGCTTCAGATACAAGCATTGTTTAAGCTTTGGCACTACTTGCACCTCAGTGGGGCTTAACAACTCTTCTTTTTTTTTTTCAAAGTGTAAAAACTCAGAAAGCATCTGCAGCCATACAAAGGTTGAATGCACCCATTAGAGCCTCTGCAAGATTTGTTATTGCAGCAACAAGAGGTTTGGATGACTAAGATGAGGCTGGGCTTTAGTGGTGTTTTGCAGACACAGTGAAGAAAGTGAATTAAGAAAAGAATTTTTTGGAAGTTTGGTGTAGTTTTTCCAAAGAACTTGTATCTGTCTAAACCACAGTCTTCTCTCATTACAAGAGGAACATTTGCCATTCTCCACTGCCTTGTGTACCCCTCTCTTTCCTGGCAAGATATGTTACCCCGGTCAGACATCGATTCACAGTTTGACATGATTCTGTGCTGAACTTCTTTCTTTTTTTTTTCTTCTCTCATTTGTTCATTTTGGCATTAAAAAGAGACAGCTGAGTTTTTTTTAAAGTGTTTTATGCAAGATCTTCTTCATTTCAATGTTAATCATTTGCTGCACTTTTGCTGAAGCATATGCTGTGAGTGTGGTACTGTTGTGATTTGCAAAATCTGATAAATAAGGAACACATCAAGCGTTTTGGAAAATGTCAGTGCACGTCGTTCAAAGTTTTGGGGGAATCAAAGTTGATGGTTATACAAGCAGACATGCCTTACCATTTTTTAAAAGACTGAAATGGATTGCTTATTTGGCTTTTGTTACACATTCTTGTATACAGAAAATAATACAATGGTAAAAATAAACATTTATTTAAAAAAAAATCTTTCCTGTTGTTTTCTATACTGCTGTGTGTTTATTTATGTTATGCTGTGGATCCATATCTCCATTGTTTGGGCACTAAGAAAAAAAAAACCTGTTCAGACAAAAGAGTGACATTCAGAGTTTAAGCATTTCCAAATTGGTTTCACTCAACTTTAAGCTAAATTTTATTTTATTTTTTCATATAAAGTGAAGCCAACTATGCTCATAACTGTCACGGTGTGTGTGACTGGCAGGGGAGGAAATGCAAATGCAGGATGCGTGAGGCAGAACTAAACTTCAAGGCAGCTTTACTGCTGAATCTCTTTAACAATGTCCAAAATACAAGGTCAGATATTAATCCATAAATCCAAAAAAACAAACAAAAGTAAGGCGTGCAGGGAACACAGATGATGATGCAACAAAGAACAGAGAAGAACTGAGGTTTAAATACACACAAGGCAATTGGGGGGCGTGGAGACAGCAGGCGACAACAAGTGAATCAAATGACACTAATGACACAAATGAAGCAAAACTGCACACAAAGCACAGGGAACAAGGGACTGTCAAAATAAAACAGGAAGTAACCAAACAAGACACAAATGCAGACTTGACACAACATGAGGAATAGAATAGAGACAAGGGACGAAGACACAGAGACAAACAGACACTGGAACACAGAGACGCCGGAAGACAAGAAGAACAAGGGAAGACAGGACTGGGATACAATAACTACAGTATAACTAAACGCAAAATTCAGAAGCTATAACAAACTTCAGAAGCTAAACTGTAAGCAACTTTAAAAACACAACTAGAAATATGACAAAAACAGAATGTCACAGAAAAAACACAAAACAGGGGCAAACAGCCCAGGACCCTGACAATAACAAAGACTGAACCAATGGTTGTTCAACACATCAGCTTCCACATTTACTTAAGTTACTTTGGATCAACAAGTACATTTCTCAGGGCATAATTTATCATTTGAAAATTACAAAAACAGCAAATTGATCCAAAAAGTGCCTTTGCATTACAGAGTACCTTCCTGGTATCTCTGGTGGATGTGATGGTTTCATGGCCTATGACCTGACAATGGTAACAAATACACTGTATGGTCAAAATCACTGGGCCAGTTACGCATTACACCTGCAGGCGCTGCTCAGCCATGGAAACTCGTGCTGGCAGCTCCCAGTTCACAGTTTTTTGTGATGTTAATGCCAGAGGAGGTTTGGAACTTGCTGCTTTATAATAATACAACTTTCAGTAGAGTGTGGAATATCTAGGATGGGAAAAACTTGATAGAAGCCGCTACCAAATGGTTGCAATTTCCCTTTATGGTAAAACTGTGAATAGATAACCAGATTAGTGAAAATCAAATTAAATTCTTAAAATTTCTCTGCAAAAGCCATAAACCTTCCTCAAATATGTGTTCGTGCAACAGAACCACCTGTAACAGCAGGTTTTTGGGGGCATTAGATCCCCTTTATTTCCTGAGGTATTTTTGCAAAGCACTGTTGGGGTGCATGCAAGCCAAGGAACATATTGTATTTCTGGGATTTCCACCTTTACACATACTTCAGACAGAGTCAGCACCATTCCAGCCTGTTACACTGAAATGGCAGATTTCTGTACTTGTGCTACCGCAAAGTGTTTGTGAGGTGTCTTGGGGTGTACCAATCCTTCTGAAGCAATGTGTGGTTGAGAGGAGGATGAGCTTTGGTCAGCGTGTTGACTTGCTTCAAATTGTGGGCGACTGCAAGCAAAACTTTTGAGAATTATTAGATTCTCATTCAACAGGGCACAGTCTCTCTTATAGACAAGCCAGTAGACTGAGAAGCATAGGTCAAAAATATATCCAAACGGAGTAACGTGCCATTGCATTGACCTGTCTGGGGTCTTGTACATGTGTGCCAGGATGAAAGATTAGTCCCTCCTATATGCTGGCTGTAGGCATGAATGAGTGATGGACATTGTACATTTATCTTTGCGTTGGCCTCTTTGCTCCACCGTTTGACAGTTGAAAGAGTCATGAGCCCACAGGCATCAAATTGCATGGCCTTGCACCATGAAAAGTTTTAGAGTCCATCTATTATTTGTTGAGCAGAAAGAAAAACCCATGCCCTGTTATAATGCTTGGAATATGTATAATAATATACACAAATATACGCCAGATAGTAAAATTACCTATAATGGTAACACATCAGGGTATTTTTACAAGATAACATATTTTCAGTCTTTTTAAAAGATATCTTTTTTCCTCAAGTGTATGCCATAAGATCGAATTTCATGTTAACTTTTTTAATCGAATATTTATTTTTCCAGGAAAATCCCATTGAGTTAAAAATAATCGACCCTTATAAAACCTTTTTTTTTTTTTACTTTTAACTTATCATGCTATTAATTATTTTCACTAAAGCCATTTCAAAAGAATATGCCTAACTTTGTAATTTTCACCAAGAATAGTCCAAATTTCTAGCGATCCCTTATTGTTGCTAACTTCCTGTGAGTATCCCAACGTAAAAACTCTACTATTTAAAGACAAAGTGACATCCAGTGGATTTTTCTTTTGAGAAAAACAGATCAAAACCAAGTGGCAGAGATGACTTAAAAAGGTTACGTGAACATCAGTGCATGTTTCAGAAAGATACGGGGACCCAAAATGTGTTCTATAAATGGCTGACCAGAACATACCAGGCTTTTTTTAAACCACTGGCAGGCTGCTGGGTTCATTACTTTTGAATGGTGCATACTGTAGGCAGCACTGACAAATGGAACAAAAATTGATTACTTGTGGTCAGTTAAACTGTCACAATAACTGCACGTTTGCCTGTCAACAAGTATCTGTATCTGATGCAGAACTGCTTTAATACTTATTCAGAAAATCTAATGAGCATCTTCAGCAGGTTAATAATGTAAAACTGCAGGAGAACACAAAGGAGGATGCACTCGTTATATGGGCCTTTTTCCAGAGCTGACATTTTGACTTGTTAAAGTTTGAAAAGCACTGGTTTTACTTTTAAGATTATTGATAACTCTGTTATTTGCCATTCAAATATGACAGTGCTTCAGCTAAAAATATGTCAGCTGAATAGAAATCAACTATGACCATGATGCGTTTTATCTACGACTGTAATTTCCTCACTGTGACATGTCAAACTGTCTTCAGTGGAGATCCATGCTTTTCCTGGTCATGTAACGCAGCCCAAAAGTGAACCTAATGAGAATGCTTTGCATGACTGGCATTTCATTATCACCAAGCAATTAACATCTATACACGGTTACTCAAGCTTGTCTTGTGGTTTTAAACACCGAATGATAATCCAGCGCTAACATCTGAAATAATCATCCTGAAATACTGCAAAACACAGCATGCAACAATTAAATCTCTGCCTACTGATACACCTTCAAACCCAGCACAGCAGCTTCTTCTGCTATTGAACTAATGTGGTTATGACAGTGTTACGCTTACCTTTCAGCTGGCAGGTTGTGTTAAGCTTTGTGTGAAAATATTTACATATCAGATTATTAAAAGCAGGACATTTATTTCCACCCTCATTCGTTCCACTACAACACCCGGTGATAGTGCAGGTCTCATTCTTGGTGTTAGCGCATTGTGGAAAGTGCGCTCAGAGGCTGAGCTTTTACAGTTCCTGGCTAAGTTACAGGCAGCCGCTTAGGAAATGAATTTCCTTTCAAAAATTACTACTGCATGAAAACTAATGAACTTAAATAAACCCAATTAAAAACAGCCCCGTCTGCCTCGTGATGATACAAGCAGACTTGTATCATCTTAACACTAACTCACTTTTCTCACCTCTTTGGCTCCTGACTTTGTTCTTGCCTCTTTTAGACGGGGTGATATTCTAATGCAAATTACTTTGAACATTAGGAATGTGACAAAAAAAAATTACTTGTGATGTGCTTAACTGTGCCACTGGGAGCTGAATATTCAAAGCTGGGGGAAAAGTACAAATATAGACTGCATTTGTCACTACTGAGAGCTGAAATAACACATTTTGTTTAAAAAAATAATTTTTTTTAGAAAAAGTGCAGAATGGCAAGATACAGGGTTCTCAAATATTTGCATATGCCAATTTCTGCAAACTGTTAAAGATTACCAACATTTCATGTAGTATGTGATGAAGCATGCATTTACAACATATTACAGACTGAATTCTAGAAATCTAAGCAAATGCTCAGTCTACCAGCATCACCACTGAACACTGAAAATTGTGCCTTTTAGGCTTCAACAGCTTGAGGCGGTACACTCCAAGTTACCGCTGCTGAACCCCTGAGAGCAGGTACCTCTTTTTATCCTATCAGTTCTGTCACCAGAGGTTGGAGACCACTCTTAAACGTCTGATGACAGTTTTGTACAATAACTTGATTTCACAGTGCAACCTTTTAGAAATGGTGCAAAGTACCTAAAAGTGCCATTTAACCAAACATTCATGTTACTGAACTGTAGGAGAAACGTGAAGCACCTGGAGAAAATCCACAAGGCAGAGGGAGAACAAGTGCTAAGCTCTGCACCACCATGCTGCTGATACAAGATGCAAGATAGTATGAAACAGTCAAACTGTACTGAATACTTTGATTTAACTCATATAAATAAAAAAAAATAAAAAAGGTACAACCTTAAAAGCTTGGACTAGAATGGATATGTTAACAAGGACTGTTTTCTGTTATGGCAGCTGTGCAAATATGTACCTTTGGCTCCTCTGGAACATTTACATAGTTTTTGGCTCTCAAAGAGGTGCATATAGTTCACTTACACTGTAATTTTTACTGCACGCCTTTTTCTGAGAGTGAAAGATTAAGTCAAAGAGAAGGAGAAAAAGGCAAGAAACAGGTAGTGTCAAGCATCGTCAACCACAGTTGAGATGAATGTACTAACTGCTACTTGTAATCTATCAGTTGTCAAACTTGCCTCAGTGTCACATTTTGTTAAAGGAGGCAGCAGAACATCTGACAGAGAAAAAAAAAGGCAGAAACTAAAAAAAAAAAAAAAACCCTGCTGCCTTGCTACATTCAACACATCAGAGTGGCTCCCCCAAACATCCATTTATTCATTTTCACATGACAGTATCAATGGGGACAACACGAAACAGCTTCACATCTGAACCAGAATTATTCATTACAATCTCGCTTTCTGTCTGTACAATTATTTATGTGCTTCAATTATGGATAAAGCAGTGTGAAAGGGCCAAACTCCAGATGAAATACAAAAAAGTTTATGCTTTTCAAAGGCAGAGCCGAGTTTTTCCAGCATGAGCCACTTGATAATTTTGGATTGTTCCTTTAAAAAAAGAAAAAACCTGTGACTGTAAAAGGATTAATTGTACATGTAGTGCAGAAGAAATACAGTATGAGTGTTGAAACTGTACTGAATTAACTGAAGCCCTTAGAGACACACTGATCAAGACTGAAGGTGAGCAAGGCTATAACTGCACACCTGAAGCAATCAGGGAGATCGGAAACATCAGGCAAACAAGACACAGCTGAAACTGATCAAAGTAATGACAAAAGGAAGTAAAACTAAATACAAGTGAAAAGAAACTGATGGCTAACAAAATTAAACAGGAAATTGAAAACAAATACTGAATATGGAGAACTTGACACTTGATGGAGAGCAAAGCAAACAAGAGCTCACAGACAATTAAAGTGTAACTAAGATTAAAAACCTAAGAGCAGAATACATGAAAATATTTAAAATATAAACACCTGGAACTAAGAAACCAGATGAATGAAAGGAAAACAAATACTAAGGAAAAATTAAACTCTAATACAAATAGAAACTGGAAAAAAATTAATCATGGTCCAAACCCTGGACCATGACATCATGTTTGCATTCAGAATATCTGAAGAAAGGTCACACAGCTGGACAGCATTACATGCTGCTACTTCAAAAAGAGCCGCTCTAATTCAGGCAGCAGTGTTACCAACAGACGGCAGAGATGATCTGATCACATTCAATTTTGGATACTCGAGGAACCACCGTGCACTCTGAGGGTAAAGTGTTATATTGGGATAATATGGTACTATGATGTCTTTAAGATGGGATGGTAATTAGTTATTAGGGCCTTGTATGACGTCTGTATTCCATTTTGAAGAGTTGCTGCACCGTTGATCTATGCCGGTTCACTGTCATAGACTACAGGGACAAAGAAGCCATCATTAATGCTATTAATCCTACATGTGGTCTTCATGCTGTTACAAGAAATGTTCTAGCTGTGCTGTGGGAGGGGATTTAAGGAAGTGCAGCTGTCTCGATTTTTGAGCAGGGACCAAAGTGTAATGATGTTAATCGGTTAGTGTTAGACAAAAACACATGAATTAAAACTGATTTCATATTTCTCCACCAGAAATGTAGTACTGCATACTAGTGAGGTCATAAAGTATAGTTATTTTTTATTTTGTTAATACTGCTTTTCAATTCCTTAGAGAGAAATAATCTCCCATTGTTGTCTGCACAGATACTTTTTGCAGTTCACCTGCACAATTCTCGAAGAAGCACTGGTTTAATTAAACAAATACAATGTACGAAGAAAATGGCTTTTCTAGATGTCAAATTAAAGAACACAACAGGAGTCCTTGTATAATTTTAAGTAATGTAATAACACCGCTATGAGTAGCTCCGTGAAATCCTAATTGCCTCAAACAGAGTGCCTAAAACAACAGATCTAACAATGAGTATGTGCCTTTTAACTGTCCTTCACAACTCATAAAACTCAGTGTTGCCTCTGAAAGTAGGGTGGTGACTGTAAATATTAAGGTCTGAGGACATTGTTAATGGATTCTCTGATGACACATTTCATCCAGGCACGGAGTGTAATTGCTTTTTACATGACAAGTAATTGTGTGAGGGCTTTAGAGACAGTGAAAAAGTCCCTTGAAAATAGAGACCTATGAAATTAAACCTTGGTTTTCAATTTTCACTCCCACAGGGGAGTGGGCAATTAAATGGGATTAACCTAGTACTGTGTAATAAGACATAAATAAGTTTTGTGTAAGTTTATAATTATATAATTTACATACATAGATATACACACACCTGAGCCACGTCATTAAAACCGCATGGCTAATATTGTGCAGGTCCCGTGGTGACAAAACTCCATGTGAGCTGTCGGGGGGGATGGTGGACACAGGACCTTTGGGGGTGTCCTGTAGTGTCTGGCCACCAGGAGGTTGGCAGCAGGTCCTTTGGGCTGCAGAGAGGAGTCCTCCAGGGATTGGACTCATTCCAGTGCAGCCCATAACCCTGAAAGTTTGGAGGCTGTGTCAGCACTTTGAGCTCTTTGTTGTGTTCTTCGAGCCAATCCTGGGCAGATTTTTTTTTCTTTTTGGGACACATTGTTCTACCATGGGGAGACTGGTGCTGTTGGGGTGTGCCATTGCTACTGGGGTGTCATTCTATAAAAGAGTAACTGATGCAAAGCCTGGGGTCTTATTTTTACAATCATATCATATCATCAAATTAAGAATATAGAATTAAAAAAAAAAAAGTTTGCTTTCACCAACAGAAAAGTAATGAATGAAGTTGCTTCAAGTTGCTTATTGATGATCAGGGAAAGATAAAACCTTTAAACTGTCTCTAAACTGTAACTACAGGCACTCCCACCAAGGTCCGTGGGATCTTGAAGGAATGGTGAATTGATTAGTGAGTAGGCGTTAGTTTAGTATGTACTGAACTTTTATCTCAGCAGCATAAGTTACCATGGTGATAGGTAGTGAAAACCCAGAGTTAAACCTGAAGTTACCTAGCTAATTCTCAGAAGACTGATTTGTAACGAGATGATCAATAATTTTTTTTTTTTTTTTTGCTTCACCTCTCAGTGGTTTTAATGCTGTGGCATGTATATTTTGCTCATCGAACAAATAGGAACAGATGTTGTTGTTGGCACCCACTCACTGTGTGTTTATGCTTCACGTCACTTGAGGCCCAATACACCGATCCACTGACTCACCAGGGTCATTCCCATAACATAAATGTTGTTTCTGAAATGCTCAATTGACAGCAGCAATTCTTGGCTATCCACTCCTTTATTGGACACATTTTCCCTGTATAATGAGTCTTTCTGAAAATGTATTTCCATCTAGCATCATCCTCAAAAGCTTCCTCCTCTCAGTGGCCTAAGCCCTTTGCAATCATGAGCAAATACTCTACTTCTACTTCATCTTGTTTCATACATTAGACGTT
>JASGAU010374102.1:0-10871 GCA_030220045.1 Australoheros facetus | reverse complement strand
GTATTCAACTGGCGGCCCAAGGGCCAGAACCGGCCCATCAGTCATTTTGGACCGGCCCACTGCCCATTTACTTCTATTATTAAATAAAAATTTTAAAAGACGCTGTGACTAAACTGTAAGCACGGCATGTAGTTCACAGTCCTTACAGGTGGTGACGGTAATGCACCATAGATTACCAACCGCCATTAAACTCAAGAAGAAAAAGAAGTAGAAGAATTGCATTTTATTAGTGTTGCTGGCGACTTTGTCGCTAGAGTTAGTGGTTTTTCAGACCCCACTAGCGAGTTTTTCCCTTAAAGCAACTAGCGACAAATTTAGCGAGCTTTCTCGTGATGTCGGCGACTTTTGGAGACCTTTTTGTTAACCTGAAATCCTCCGTTATCGCTGTGTTTTGTGTACATACAGCCTTCGTACTGCTTCTTCACTTTTTGTCTCTCCAAAGATGTTATTCCTCTCTCCTACAGCCTCGATTGCAACTAAATGCAAATAACCAATTATGCAAATTAGGTGATGATGTCATATAGCGATTTCTAGTGACTTTTAGGACATCCAATAGCTACTTTCCTTGCTGAGGAGTTGGCGGGAGGCCAGACAGTAGTTTCTGATGAAAACATCTCACATTCAAAAGAGAAGAGACGCAAGGTGGACAGCGAAAATAGAAGATTTAACGAAATCTAGACCAATAAGTATGCACAAGAGTAAGTGTCCCGAGAAATGTGTGGCCCACTGGCAAATAGCCTCATGACAATTTGGCCCATAGAAAAATGTAGTTGAATACCGCTGGTTTAGACCAAGCTCAAAATAACGTTTCGGCGATCTCACGAAAGTAACTCGGGATCTTGTAAAAGTACTCAAACACAAGCAAGCTGGATATGATTTAAATATAAGGTACTGCCGTTAGGAAAAAGATGAATATTCACTGTAGGGCTGAACAGATTGCAGACGGGATACTGAGCTGGGGCAAAGTGGGGCAGAGTGTGTGACTGGGCGGGTTGCTGGCTGTGTAGAGCAGCTGAAAAACCATAGCTGAACTGAGCAGAGAGTCCTGAGTGTGGTGCACTAATCCAAGCAAATAAAGAGAGAAATCTGGAGCAGAGCTGCCGAATTAGACGGGTTTCAGGCCTGAGGAGGGCTCAGACCGAGGCAGAGCAGCGTGGGTGGTGGAAGAGAGAGGTGAAGCTGAGGCAGAGGTGGATGAGAAGATGCACTTTCTTTGTTCCACTTTTACAATAATTAACTTGTTAAAATGTGTTTCTTATTTTGTTGTAGACAACCATGAGGTCAGTTTCAAAATGCAAGCAATCAGCTATTCAATCTGTTTCATAGTGGGCGCTCTCTTTTTATACCTTTTTATTTCTGTCTAATTAATACCACAGATTATCCAAAATAAAAGTGGAACTTTTCAGTCTCCTCTACCATAATTACATTATTTAGATGTGGTAGTCATGTTGTTTGTTGCACTCTTTATTTATCTTGGATTTATTAAATTTATTAGTTGATTCTAAAATGTATTTTATCCTTATGATCTGTAATAAAATAGTCCAAATCATTCATAAATTGAAAAACTAATAAAAAAACACAAAATTTTAACTTAAATTTATATTTTGCCAAATCTTAAACTTGAAAAATTTCTACCAAAATTTCGATGAAAATGAACAACTTAACTGGAATTGCACAGATTAGCCAGATAAAAGTATCGTTAGCCTGTTGGGGCGTTTCCCATTTAGCTTGAGTAGCATGAACACAATTCATACCTGATATATTCTGTGAAATATTACCTTACAACTTTTAATTTAGATTGCTTTTGACAAGTTAACCTAAATGTAAACTTTGTGAGCCATTCTTTTAACAAAACACTTAATTTGGTTGTCTTAGCATAATGAGCTAGGTTAGCTTAACTGTATAATGCATAATCATTCTGAAGCACATTTACTCAAATGGAAAGAGCAAAATCATGCGTCCATTTATAAAGGAGTAATATTTAAGTTTATATAGTGTTTACATTATATATTACAGTTTGTATCTAGCTAAGTTTAAAAGGTGTTTAGTAGAAGATTACTTTGGAACTACAGTTGCTTTTGAGGTTCAGTTACTTTACATACAAACTTTCAAAAATTTAATGAATGTTTGGGGCAATTCTATAGGCCACTATTTTCCCCATTAAAGACACAAAATCAGCTGCAGTTCATGAAGAGAATAAAATGGAAGCCGAGTCTTCCCTTGTCTTTTTACTGGGCGACCGGGCATTGTGCCAAACAGTGCTTCCAATCTCTGGTAGGATATGAGGATCTTAAATCTTCACCCATTAAAACTTCACTGAGACACTCTGTTTTCTTAACAGCCACTTGTAAAGAAAACAAATATCGCAAGTATTGAGGCAATCCGGTTGACTCAGAGGCTGCGTTTTTATAGCTGAGATGCTGGCTCTGAGATGCACTCGCACAGCTAATCCGACTCTCAGAGGAGAGCGGTAGGTATTGGCTTTGATGATAGAAATGGATTAAACAGATTACATTAAAGGCCAGTCTAATTGAACCAATCTATCCTGATTCTGCCGCTGTAAGATAAATGATGCGCAGGCTAGATAGTAGATATAGGTCGTGTCTGTACCTGGCTTTGGGCTTCTCAGTGGACATTTACGGGCTCACTTGAAAATTACAGCAAAAACACTTTCTTCTTGTTGAAAGAGGCACCTTAGTGAAGATTAGCTTGGGAGATATACCAAAAAACCCATCTACAGTCCTGTTAATGTGTGTGCTGCTATTCATTGTTAGGTTATCTTTATTTTTTGCCAAGATAAAATTAATGTTTACATATACAGGGTTGTCCTATGTATTTGGCAAATAATGTCACTTAATAAAATCAGTCAGCAGGCTGATTTGTGTCAAATGTCAAAGAAAATGACTCTTATTCTGTAAACACTTTTCAGGTGAGTTTTTGGTTCCTCTTCGTAGTTTCATGTCCTTGATTGCAACATGATCCTAACTGATGCAATGATGTTAATTTCACAAATTATCATTTGTCCTATTCGTTTAGAGTAAAAGAATAGTATAAACACCAAAGTGACAATGGTCAAAATGTTCAGCATGAGGATTGACAAGAGGACCTTAGTAACTTCACTTAACAACCTTAAACGTATGATCCATCATTGTGTTGGGACAGTCAACTTAATATTTCCAGTGCTGTGAAAAAGTATTAGCTCTCTTCCTGATTTTTTCTTCTTTTTTTTTTTGTATTTGTAACATGTGTCAGATCATCAAGCAAATTTTAAAATCAAATAAAGATAACCAGAGTAAATACAAATGATTTATTGGGGGGAGCTATGCAAATCTACCAGGCCCTGTGTGAAAAAGTAATTGCCCCCTTGTTAAATCATGAATTAACTGTGATTAATCACATTTTTTGGAAACCTGAGTTAAATTTCACTACTCATGTCCAGGCCTGATTACTGCCAGACCTGTTGAATCATGAAATCACTTAAATAGAACCCGTCTGAAGCAGGCTAAAAGATCTCAAAAACCAACACATCATGTCATGATCTAAAGAAACAGCTGAGAAACAAAGTCACTGTCATCTATCAGTCTGTAAAGGGTTACAAAGTCATTTCTAAGGCTTTGGGACTCCAGTGAACCACAGTGAGAGCCATTATCCACAAATGGAGAAAACTTGGAACAGTGGTGAACCTTCCCAGGAGCGGACGACCTACCAAAATTACTCCAAGAGCTCATCGACGACTCATCCAGGAGGTCACAAAAGAAGCCAACATCTAAAGAACTGCGGGCCTCACTTGGCTCAACTAAGGTCAGAGTTCATGATTCAACAATGAGAAAGAGACTGGACAAAAATGGCATCCATGGGAGAGTTCAAGGAGAAAACCACTGCTGACCAAAAAGAACAGAAAGGCTCATCTGACATTTGCCAAAAGCCCCAAGAATTTTGGGAAAATATTCTGTGGACTGATGAGACAAAAGCTGAACTTTTTGGAAGGTTTGAATCCCGTTACATCTGACATAAAACTAACACAGCATTTCATAAAAAGAACATTGTACCAACAGTCAAACGTGGTGGTGGTAGTGTGATGATCTGGGGCTGCTTTGCAGCTTAAGTATTTACTGTAATCATGAATTTTGTTCTCTACAGAGAGTCCTCAAGGAGAATGTCCCGCCATCAGTTTGTACCCTGAAGCTCAAGAGCACTTGGGTTATGCAGCATGACAGTGACTCGAAACACACCAGCAAGCCCACATCTGAATGGTTAAAAAAACAAAACAAATATTTTGGAGTGGCCTCATCAAAGTCCAGATTTAAATCAGACTGAGATGCTTTTGCATGACCTTAAACAGACCATTCATGCTGGAAAGCCCTCCAATGTGGCTGAATTAAAACAATTATGCAAAGAAGAGTGGGCCAAAATTTGTCCACAGAAATATAAAAGACTCCTTGCTAGTTATCACAAATGCTTGATTGCAGTTCTTGCTGCCAACGGTGGGAGAACCAATTATTATGTTTAGAGGACAATTACTTTTTCACGCAGGGTCAGGTAGACTTGGATAGCTTTTTTCTTTAATAAGTAAAGTCATTATTTAAAAACTTCTTTTTGTATTAGGTACACTCAGCTTATCTTTCTCTATTATTAAAATGTGCTTCATGATCTGAATCAGGAAGGGGGCAAATACTTTTTCACTTGTAAGATAACAGGGAACGTTCCAGAAATAATCACATTAATTGATTACTAATTTCATTCAAGCTTGATGTCTTTCTAGGTTTGCTTTCAAGATTCAGGTGGATTTTAAAAGGTGAAAACATCCTTTGAAAAAATGGTTATGGGTAATGTAAATTTATAGATAATGGGAAAAGAAACATGCATAACCATCATTACTATAAAGTGCTGCTAATGCACAAAATGAATTTCATTAGTCTGAGCTTCACTGCAGAGTTTTAGTGTTTTATGATGGTCTAAATAGTCTTTCAAAGGATTAACATTCAAAGGCATCGAATTAAAATATTGAAAGGTAGCACAGAAAACTTGTAACCGTATGGCTAAAAAAGATAAAATACACAGTTGCTAAAGAGTATTCTCCCTCCCTCTCAAAAGCGATGTTTCAAACCAATCAAATTCTAATGGCTAACTGGCCCACACAAAAGAATCTGCACCAGCACAGTCTGGCTCATCCACCTCTCCCAATAGAAAATCCTTGCTTCTTTCTTTAACTTTTGCATGACTACCTCAGTGTGCAGGGTTGTTATTGACTGTGTCCAGCTGAAGTGAGCATGACAGGGTGACCTTTCCCTCCAACCTTGTTATCAATGTGAACTCGTTAAGCAAGACTGTTTAATTAGCAGTAGAATGGCAATCAGGGAGGAGCCGGAGACCTCTGTGGTCATAGACACGGATCAATGGTCTTCAGGGAGCCTTTGCACTCAGGAGCATGAGACCTTTACGCATGCTGGATGTTGATGCATACTTACATGCATGCATTAAATCTATTATTTTAACTGTGATTTTTTTTAACATTCTGGTTGACTTTAAAAATAGAAGGGACCCAAATCTGTGGATGCAACCATTTTCTTTACAGCAGCATGCCCCGGGACTGTGATATGTACAGGCAGTTTCGAAAGATGTCTCATATTAAAAGCTCCATCTGCACCCCAACAGATGCAAAATGTGGATAAACGTAAACAGCTAATTTGATTTACATCAAAATTATTACAGTTTATGACCTTTTTAATGGGTAAGCTTGCTGCAGGGTTTTGGAATGTGACTGCAGGGATGTGCTCCCACAGATTTTGGATGAGGTTGATCAGGTCCAGGCTCATATTTGATGTCTCAATTTGTCCCACAGATGCTGGATTTGGGTTAAGGTCAGGGCTTGGTGCAGGCTAATCAAATTCCACACTGAACTGGAAAAGACATATCTTTATGAAGCTAACTTTCTTCTCATGTTAGTAAGGGACGCCAGCAGCCCCAAACTCATAAGTACAGGGTGTCCACATACTTTTGGTCTTGCAGTGCAGTGTTTTATTACCAGTTTTCCAAATGTCATGCCACCTGTGACTGCCAAATAATATCCTCCCCACCATAATGGCTGGAAACACCATTGTGAGTCTAATATTCCACTTTTATTGAAAGCCGAGTTCAGTGAAAAACTGATAAAACAACCCTGGCTGACATGCAGACATTCATACACACACTCTCAAAAGAGTGTGCAAACACGTGTGTGTTTAAACTCGCACACGGATACACAAATATTCAGGCTAAGAAATGCGAGCAGGGAGCCAAGAGCCGCTGCACCTGGTGAGATCCAAGTAAAAGTGAGAAGCATAAAAAAGAGCTGAACGCTCAGGTCTGTTGATCTATTTTTACACCAGAGCAGAGGGCAGAGGGAGAGAAAAAGAGAGACAGAGAGAGCTTCCTGCATAATGCATGGCCCTGTAGAGCAGCAGTGGCTTTTACACTGCACTCTCTCATTGGGCTTCCAGGTGTCTGTGCTGTCTGTCAAACAAGCAGCATATAGAAGAGCCAGGTGCTCTCACATGATTCTGTAGTTGAGCTGTCTCAGAGCACAAGGCCACCAGTCTATCCAGCTGCTCGGTCTCTCTGCAAACACAGGATCTCACCCGTAGTTTCATTCAAACCTCTCTCTGAAGTGGAAGAGCATTCAGAAGCTGGAGGCGAAACAAGTACAGATTCATGCATATTATATAACCTGAGTTGGAATGGGATACCATTCTGAAAAAAAAGAGCTTTTGTAGCATATATCTTAGACATATTGATACTATTTATTTTGGTGGCAACTCATGAATTGAGCTCATCTCAGGAGCTACTGTTTGGATCCAAATTTAGCCTAAAATAGTTCTTTGGGGAGAGAAACCCAATGGGGAGGTGCTGGGGAATCTGAATCATTTGAGGGAAGAAATAAGCCAAGCAGTTGCTGAAAATGTTAATCAGCAGTAGTTAGTTTAAATGTTTTCTAGAGGATTTGAGTCATGCCATACATAGCTGATTTGAATACCCTAGACCTCAAATTTATCCAATGAGAATCCCAAAAATCAAAGGATGAGGAGCTAAACACTTCAGCCTGACAATCAGTCAGAGGCAGACTAGCTAGCATGGACCAGTTCTGTGGCCGTTGGTGTGAGGGTGAATGTTAGGCCTCAGTCACACATGCCTAAAAATGGTAGAAAAGCCCCTAGCAACTGCTAGGTATTAGAGAAAATGTGTATTCCCTGACTGTTTGGCAAATGCTTACTAACTGTTGCTAGCTGAAATCAGTCTCAAAGAATTTGTTGCACCACAAATTTCCTTATGATTGCTTGGTTGCTATCAGATTGGTGCGGTTGCTCTTAGTTTGCATGGAAAAACTCACCATTTACATTTATCTTCAAAGTAAAAGTTGTGCCTTACTGCTGCAGTCAACACATTGCATAAAGGAGCAACTTCCACTATGAAGGGGAAGTTCTCCATTTCCAGTTTGTATCGCACTCGTCAGTTCCACTGCCACTTGGTGAGTAGTTTGCAAGTGTTTGCAGACAAGCTGGCACGTTGCATGCAAACTACTGGGGAGTGCAGCATCCTACTAGCAACCAAAGCAATCGCAAAGAGTTTTTTTGGTGCAGCACCGTATACCTCTTTGCAACCAGTTTGATGCTAGTGACTGCGAGCAACCTCCAGCCAACCAGTCGCTGTAAACACCCTTTTCCCTAGCAATTGGTGCTTTCCATTGGGTCACTGCCAGCAACCACTCACCAACCAGTCAGGGACTATACATTTTTCCCTCACAACTGGTTGATGGCATGTGGTTGCCAACAGGTCATTAAGCATATGTGCCTGAGGCCTGAGGGTCCACCCTAACAATACAGGATAAAGATTGTACAGCGGGTGAACTCATGTACTCAGGATAATACTCTTCATTGTTTTAGGAAATGACAACTTTATACTTTTTCTCTGCTCTACAACCTGTTTGAGGTCTATTCCTGTTGAAAGGTAGTTTTTCCTCCCCATTGTTAGTGAATCAAAAGTAGATTTATTGTTGATTTATTGGTTCATTTTTACTTATAACAACGAGAACATATTTGCCTATGCAACTTGTTTCTAATACAAATCATTTAGTTTTAGGATGTTTGCCAGATTGAATGTAATTCTGGTTGATTCTTCTGTTATATTCTTTGAAAGGACTTTAGAAAATTGGTTTTAGAGCTTAACAATAGGACTGGAGATTGCTTTTTCCTTTTTAATTTTTTATATTGCAGTTATATATTGCAGTTATAAAATCAAAAATACCTTTTTAGATTAAAACCAAAAAATACTTTGATTTGATTTGGCAGTAGGCCATCTGAGCATTCCTAGAGGGGTTTGGGTTGCTGGTAGGCATCATAAGGAGGGAGCGTAATGAAAGTTTGATGAGGATGCTTCTCTGAATCCACCAGCATCATTAGGCTTTAATTACAGAGGGCCACCTCGACATATTCCCAATAATTGGAAACACCTAAGCGCTTGGCTGTCCATGGCATGTAACCAAAGAATCCAACCATTCACAGGACAAAAGTGTTGCTTGGATTTTAGATTATCTTGATTTTGACACTGAACACCAAAGCTTGACTTCGTGGATAGCAGCTGCTAAGTAGTTTTGTAATCTTAGCAAAGAGTTCTCGTTATCACTGGAGTCAGTGGCAGAGTGTGCTGATGGTTGAAGCATGGAGTGTGACGGGATGAGGGGAGGCTTTAAACTTGTTGCAGCCTTCCAGTATGCCAGCATCTCTACACTGCCAGATGTGACAACAACATTACTATATGGCTGCCAGACGCCCACAAGACACCCACAGACATTGGCAGCTCCCTCTGTGAAATTTTCTATTGCGCAACCTCGTGAAAAAAGGGGCTTTATATTCTACTGGTTCGGTGAATCAGTGCCTTGCCTAAAGAATCAGTTTTTTTCTTTCATTTTAAATGCTTCAATTCAGTGCTTTACACCATTTATACCCTCTTTCAGTTGCGGGAGCCATGCCTCAGTCATTGTATATAAAACAAAGACAACGGTTCTGAAATGTGCTCAGGTGTTTTGTTGCTGAATAGCAGAGCAGAGATATAGACTATTCAAGGGCACAGTCGTACGCCTGCAGGGTGCTGAACAATGGCACAGTATGCTTGAAAAAGCTGATTTTTTTTCTGTGGTTTGAATTTTTTATCATTAAATGATACATTTTTCATTTTAAGTTTAATTTCCAATTCAGAAATATGCCTTTCTTACAACCTTAATGTCCTAGTCTGCTAAATAATTTATAATTTATCTGCATGATACCTGTGAAAACCAAAAACTGAGAGATATTTTGTTCATACAAAGTACATGGTTGTCAACTATACATGGACTAAATAGTGTATGCACATACAAATGTCAACAAATTTTAATAAAAGCCCAAATATTGGTGAATTTACTGTTTATTCATATATTTACTGCAGATTTAGATGCATATTTCAAATAAAATAACAAGCATTCATTATATAATGATTTGATCCTACCAGATTTACATAGATGTTATCTTTGACGCGACAGGATGAGGGACAGAGTGGCAGAATACACAATAACCAAGGATTCAGCAGCTCTGTTTATCAACTCAGTTTTCCTATTATTCAGATTATTCTGCTTGGCATCCCTGGTGTAATTAGCTGGATGGCAAATCCACTTCTTTCCACACTGTGTCTGCATTCATTTCATTATATTCACTGAGTGTAAACTGCTATCAGGAAAGCAGAAAATACATGGAATGTGTTCCTGTTCAATTTTGGATTTTCAGTTCTGTGTGTGTGTTTATCACTGTATGATCTGGCATGGTTTGCGGCTATTGTGGCCCAATTTATTGTTTGAATTTCAGTTTTTTGTTGGTAAACCTGACTACCCAGGGTTGAGACCAGGAAGCAGAGCTGCAGTCTTACACGCCTCTCTGCAGCTTCTCTCCTCCTGCCATCCCCCCAAAACCCCATCCCCATAGAGATGGTGCCTGCTCCCAGACCACCAAAACACAAACCAAAAAACAGCAAAAAACAGTTTAAGCATAGAAATTCAAAAATAAAAAACATTAGAGCATCCTCAACTGCACCAAAGAATAAAACAGTTAAATGTTTATTATTAAATGTTCTCTTCTAAATTCCTGTTAGTAAATGATTTAATAATTGATCCACATATTGATTCTTTCTGCCTTACAGAAACCTGGTTACAGCAGGATGTATGTGTTGAATGAATCAACACCCACGAGTCACGGTATTTGTCAGAATCCTCGAAGCTCAGGTCGAGGAGGAGGAGTAGCAGCAAACTTCCATTCCAGCTTATTAATTAATCATAGACCCAGACAGAGTTTTAATTCATTTGAAAGCCTGACTCTTAGCCTTGTCCACCCTAATTGGAAAATTCAGAACCTGTTTTATTTATTATCTATTATCCACCTGACCCTTACTCTGAGTTTCTGTCTGATTTCTCAAACTTTTTAGCTGATTTAGTGCTCAGTTCAGATAAAATACTAATAGTGGGTGATTTTAACATCAGCACTGCATTTAATCTATTATTAGATTCAGTTGATTTCTCTCAAAATGTAGCTGAGCCCACCCACCACTTTAATCATACTCTGTTCTGACATTTGGCATAGAAACTGAAGACTTAACAATATTTCCTGAAAAACCTCCTGTCTGATCATTTTTAATAACATTTATGTTATGGAATACACAGCAGTGGGGAATAAGTTTTATTGCAGTCGAAATGTGCAGTTCCATGTAAAGTGTGTATAGTGTATAGTATATAGTGTATAGCGTGAATGACTTATTTTTATTTTTATTCTTCTTATTTATATGTGTGTGTATATATGTTGCAGGTACAAAATACA
>JASGAU010374101.1:0-12489 GCA_030220045.1 Australoheros facetus | reverse complement strand
TTAAATTGGTTTGATGTTCCAAAACACGTAAGTGTGACAAACATGCAAAAAAACAGGAAATGAGGAAGGGGGCAAACACTTTTTCACACCACTGTATATGCATAACTGATGTAGGAGCAAATTTTGTGTTCCTCCATGGCATTCCACATGTTACCATTAGGTTTGTGTAACAAAAATAGAGATAGGTGAGTTTCTGCAGATTTGAAACAGATATAAATTCATCTTTATACCGAGTTTATAAGAAAAGCAGCATGTCCCTCACTACCAAGTATCTCACTAATGGCTGAGTCCCACTACACTAAAAATAGGACAGCAACCTTGTTGAGACTAGGAAAAATTGGTGGCTAGCTGGTGAATGCACTAAATTTTTTCACATTCTGCGACTGACTGCAAGTAGTTGTAGCAACCAAGTGGTCACCCAGAGGTTGGGCAGCCATCTCAGATTGCAAGGCAATTGCACATTTTGCCTGGTGGAAGGCAACCTTTGTCCCAACAGTCCAACTCAAACTGACTGAAATCACTCTCAGACAGACTGGCAGAGGTTTTCAAATAACTGCTGTCTAATCTATAAACACAGAAAGATCAGTTTGAGTCAGTCTGCACCAATGAGTGCAGCTTATCTAAGACATATCTCTTTGTAATATAGGACTTGACTCAACTGGTTACATTGAATGGTATTTTAATGAAATGGGATCACTTATTTGATCCCAGTTACCAGCACAAATTTAATGAGTGTGGCATAAGACTATTGGGGCACTTCCTCGCATTGCTACAATATTATACACTGTAAGTGCAAATATAAAATATTTATATATGATTTCACAAAAACGTATACAGAGATCTGACAGTTTCAATATAGGTTCAATTATTCCTTGCATTGCACCATCATATGTCATAACAATATCCAGTATGGCGTGAGGCCCAATAGCACAAAGGCCATGATAACACAGGTGTTAATTTTACAGATGAAGTCAAACACTTCACTTTAGTTTGACAGACACGTAACACACTTCCACCTGTATTATCATTAACTTCACACAATTCTAGCATATCATTTTCTTTGTAGTAATCTCTAGATCAATCATGTACAAAGAATGACTGTGAATTTGCAAAAGACACACACACACACACACACACACACACACACACGCCCACATTATGAGGCTTTGATGTAAGCCATCCCCGTAATGATCAGGGCTTAGTTCATCTCATTTCCTTGATTGAAGCTGTACAGCAGCATAAATAATTCATTCTCATGTATATTGCAGTGTTTCAAATCATGTTTTTTAGATTTCAGTTTGATCAGTCAATTCAGAACACATGTACACCTTTGCCAAGCTGTCTATCCTTAATTATTCTATTTTAGATCTGTCTGTAAGACAGGTGAACATCTCCCTCCAAAGATCAGATAAAGTGTGTGATGAGACTAATAAGTGAAATGAACAGATATCCTGGTGAAGATACCAGTTTTGCGTGGTTGTTGTTCATAAGTTCACCTATTACACTTTTTTACACATTTCTCAAGTCAGAATTTAAATTCTCTGTTCTGTAAGAATTCATTTGCTATTGTGTTGAAAGGTCTGGTGGATCACAGCTGAGAAAATTCACACCCTGTTGATGTGTTCTGCCGTGGGGGGTTGCACAAATTACAATGCTGATATGCAGATGAGGAAAAAGAAATTATACTCTTTAAAAATGTTCTTACATTTATTTTTGTTAAATGTATTGTTAGAATGTACATTAGCCTTTATAGACCTATGTAGCACCTTTCATTTGTTTTCATTTCTGTTCCCTCATTAGATCCATGTTATGATGTGTTTTATCTCTTCACACATTTTTTTACCACATGCTTGTAATACCCTGCAGTTGTTCCACTGAATTTCACACAAAAGCCTTTTAAAGCCACCGAGTGCTTTACAGTGAATAAACTGCTAATACTGTCGCTGTCACTTGGCAGAACCCCTTCAACCTAAAGCCCGGGCCCTTTAGCCACCCACAAATGCTTTTACAGCAGCACAATTATACAAGGTGACATTCCAAGTTAACATTCAGTCACACAAACAGGAAGGCAATTAATGAATTAGTGCTCGTTAGGAAGAGTGTGTCATGGATAATTACTGAAAAAATGTCATGCGTTGCTGAAATGATTCATATGTTTATCAAAGCATTAAAGAGATTCACTTTTTTTTTTTTTTTGTCTAGTTAACAACTGAAAAGTAGTCGTGAGTACTACATAATCAGTACTACATAATCAGTACTACATAATCAGTGACCTTGATTCTATCTTAAGTGAAGCAATGTTACATCAAAGCTTTTGTCCTTTTAAAAATCTTTATTCAAAAAGTAAACCATGTTTGGCCACTATTCAATGTTTATGAATAAACTTCTGGAATTTGAAACTTTTTTTTTTTTCAGTCCCTGACTGGTTTCTGAGTTCCTAGAACTGCATTGAATCTATTAAATCTTTGCCAGCAATGGTAGCATTCTTTCCTCTCATCTCACAGATCTCCTAACACACCGCATTATACAATTTTAATGGTCTTTTTGTTTTCCTCAAAAGCTGCGTGTTAACAAGATTTGGATGAGTCCATCTGTTGCAGGTATCACTGATGAAAAGACAAACCGAGAGAATATCAAAGCTTACTGTCAGCTGTACCCTTCACAGAAAAGTTCACTTTGTATGATTCCACATCAATTATACAAAAGGACATAGGTGTTGAAAGCTAAATGTGTCACTGTGTACACTGCAGCAAGGCTTGTTTGTTTGGTTGGCTGGAATGCTGTCAATTAGACAAAACAAGATTCATGCTGCTTTTCTGCAGGGAAGTGGCGGGTTTCTGTAGAGCTTCTTGTGTAGTGTTTCTGTATGTGTGTGGTACCACATGGCTCTGCTCAAGTTGTAGGGGGCAGAGTGGTCATTCTGTCACCACAGATGGACAGGAAAAGCCCCGGGGGCATCTGAAAAGCCACAGGCAATGTAGTTTGCATACTGCGTGTATGCATGTGTTTGTGTGTGTGTGTGTGACATTTGTTAGAGGTAGTATTCTAGTATTTTTGTGCAAGTGTGTCTGAACACCACAAGCATGTAGCTGACAGAAGCGGTACAACCCCCACCCCTCATGCAACAAATGCCATCCCTTTCTGTTTGGGTGGCCCTCCAAATCATCAGATCAGTCCCACTTACACACATGAACTCATACAAACCCACACATGTGCACTCAATATGGCCACACAAAAACCAATATCTCTAGGAGCAGATTATATTCTGAAAGCTCGGTTTAGCACCACTTGATAATGGCTTTTTAAATATTCCTTTGCTATGTTGCCCTTCAAAACCGCATTCACAACAACAAACAACCTTTTAGAAGTAGTTTAAAATGAATGATGGGGACAGTAGTGTGAGATATTAATGAAAGCCCTTGTGAAAATGAACGGTCAGGGGTATCCCAATCCTCTTCTCTTTTGTCATATTTTCTTACCTCCACCTTCTAAAGTATTTATAGTACAAATGGTGAAACTATCATCTTTTTTTTTTGTATATTTCTGATTTGTGTAATAAATTCATCTCGATTCCATATTTTCAATCTAAAGGATATTTCCAACTCAGTGACTCAATCAGTGGCTTCTCCAAATACAGTACAGAGATTTGTTTGTCAGTTGGGTCTCACAGCTTGTAATGAATTAGTAAAACCTCCACACTGAGTGGAATAGTCACAGCACACTCCTGATTACGGATGCCACACCCAGCATAGCTTTAAAGTTTGCTATAATTGAGACTGTATCAGCAAACTCCATCAGTTTAGAGTTCTCTAAAGGTCAATGCTCCCATGCTTATGGTTTTTGTTGCAACTGTATGTCAAAATTCACCGGCTTCCTGCCAACATATGTTGAAGTCATTTCCCATATAACTTTGATAATCACCTGCTTCATACAGATGATTATTGTAAAAGAAAAAGATATGACAAAAAAGAGGAAAGCTACTGCAATACAAACAAAATTGAAAATACTACACTTTGTGCTCATTTGTGCTCGTGACCTTAACTGTAACCAGTTTAAAGTCCCAGACGATTTATGCAGCCATGCACATGGACACCATGGACAAGCAGTTGCTGTTCTTAAACAATTCCCCGGTTGCATGTGCAGTTGGTTCTCTTGTAGAGTAGTGCCTGCAGAGGGCACGAAGATGTGATGATAAAATTTGTTTCACTTGGACCTAAGCAGACCCTCTCAGAAATGGAAACTATGGCACAGTGATCACAATCAACAGCGAGTGTCTTGAGACATTTAATAGCATCTTATTAAAGTAGAATGATCTCATGTCAGTGAAAGAGATGATGTCAAGCAATGTAAATTATACTGCTTTCAGTCTGAAATGAGTCCCTATGCAGGAAAACATAAGAAGTGCTTTTTGGATATGAAGAACTGGAACTCTCTGTTTAGAGCATCAGCAGGGTTGAAACATTTATGCAAGCGAGTTTTATAATGCTGCAATATATGTTCCAATTCAGTGTCAACCTTGAAGTACTCTAGACCTCTTTAGTTTTTATGATGGCTCACCTTGCTAAGAGGCACACTATTGACATGGAAATTACAAAAGCTTTGAAAAAGGTTTACCTTCACTGAAACGATTCTTTCTTTCTTTCTTTGCAGCTTTGCTTGAAAGCCCTGATAACTATGTTTAGAGAACTTACATAGTTACTTATAATGAAGTCTTTATGTATCATTTCCAAAGTCTTTTAACAGTGGAACTAATAAATAATCTGAAATTTCTATCAGTCAAACAGACAGGGAGTTACAAATGCGTACAAAATCATGTGTGATTGAAGTCAATTACATGTGTGTTTTAAAATGCTGAAATGTATATTGTTAAATAAAACTCATCTGATCGAAACACAAAGACATTTAGCTACGTCTAAATACATGTACGGGTGATATTCAGACGAATTTGCACCGTTTAGCCTTGAACTCAGACTCAAATCAAGATATAAAGGAATCACTGAAATGCCATTGCTTATTGTAAAGGACATAAAGGTTAAAGCAAATTCCACATAAAAACATATCTGAATGTAACACCATCTTGCATGTGGGAAATAAAACCAAGTCAATAATAACGATATTTAATGCATTAAGAATTACCGTGTTCTATGTTGTTTTTCACAGGTTTTCACAGAGAAATCTGTGTTTGTGCTGGTGGGCTAACAACCACTGGTTCAGGTCAAATAATGCTTGAGGGCTGCAGTCCCTTCAGGCAGTAAGAGGTTACCCGGCTTATCTCCATCATTCTATGTCAAATGTCAGTATGTGTCATTATTAATAACACAGTACAGTGCAGTACAGCAACTACAGCATAATTAATTAATAAAAAAAAACTTGAATTCCTAAATGGGATGTTTTTGAGAAACTGATGAAAATTACTTTACGCACTAACACAAATTGAATATAATGTTCTGGCTACATTATATGGCCAGCATTACAGGAAACCTATTTATAATTCAAGCACTTGGAAGAATGTGGGATTTATAATGTCAAGATGGTTGCAAACCGTATGGCTATAATAAGGCATGTAAGCAATGTGAGCACATAAGTGCACACAGTTTAGGACCGGGGAACTTGAACATTGACTGGAGAACAGTCCTAACCTGAGGTGGTATTGTCAGAGTTCTCCAGGGTGAAACTTTCTCTCATTTCTCTTTTTACCTGAGATTATTGTTGTCTCAGCAATCATGCATACCAGTGAATTTAATTAAACTGAATAAAATGATGATTAAAAAAACAGATCTGCATGCTCAAGTTTTTATGTAGTTAGCAATAGTTTTTTTTTTTTTTTTAGATTGAGGAATCAGGATCCCTGCTGACAAATGAACTGCATTTGCCTTTTATCCTCCTTAATAACCCACAATTTCCTCACAATTGTTAATCCTGAATGACAGCAATCTATGCAAACTCCATCTCAGTCAATTTTAATGTCAGCTGTGCAGCAGGAGACTATTATTACCATATTATTTTAACAAAGAAAAAAAAATTAACTATGACTGAAAAACCAATTTTGTCACACAAGATAGATATTCTGCTATAGAGCTTACAAGTGTAACCAGCACTGATCCAAGTAGCTCAGCCAGTGTTACAATGATTTCTTGATTGGATGCATGGTATTCTGAGTCTTTGTTTTGTTTCTTTAGCTAAAGTAATCAATCTAGCACACTGTGCCTTTTTGTCATGTTGCAATAAAAGCCCACAAAACTTCTGTGTTAGTGAAAACAAAGATTAATAAGAAGGTTTGTGAAAGAGAAGCATTTGTGTAAATCAGTAGTTAAAATCAAATTACTGGAAGAAAAGCATTTAGTAACACATTTTAATGCAGCCTGTAAATGTGCATTCTTCTTTCATTGTATACAATTAAAAGTAGGATATTTGTCAGTAGGAAACTCTTTAAATTCCCGTGGAAGTGCATGTTAACAACTGTTCACAGGCATGTGGAAGCAGCATAGAAAACTTCCAGGAACTGCCGAGTACTGAAATGAAATGAAGTACTGGCAAGTTTTACAAGCCTGGGAAGCTTGGCAGTTCACCCCCAGCCCCAAGGCCAAGTCGAAGCTTTAAGATGTAAATCGTAACGCTGCGAGCTATGCATATGCAAATCAGGAGAGCAGGGGGCCTGCTCCAGAACAAGACTTTTTCAAAAATGTATTAACTCCATTTTAAGATCTTTTCTGGCACAAATAATAATGCTTAGTATAATTATAAACTCAGAAATTAGAACGAAAGATGTAATAACTTCTTTGCCACAAATGGACTATTTATATAAGTTATTTCCCACTCTTGCTGACTGAATATTAACTATATACTGTATCCACAAAACTGACTTAAGTGCAGACGTGTGAATGGCCATGGAAAAGTGAGTTCCTGTGATAAAGCCTTCCCTTTTATATCCTTGAAGCTGACAATGGAGCATTCCTGCCACCTCTCTGCCTTTTTTTTCATAGGACCCTGAACAACACAAAAGTCACCAGCTCCCCAGAGAGCATTTCTCACAACTTTGCAAACACTCTGTGTTTTGATGTGTCTGTTTTTTGATGACGCAGTACGTTTCAGTGATCAAGGGCAGTGCAGAGGGGGACAGTAAAGGTGAAGAGATAAGCACACACACGCGCACAAATACACACACACATGCATGCACAGGCACACACGAACACCCCACTTTGAGTTGTTTGCCAGAACACCTGCGTGTTTGAAAAAGAGAGCCACATAAAGCATCTCTCCCTTGTTTTTATTCTGCAGCCATGAGGTGACACACCATTGTTTTCCCCTGTATTCCTCCCTTGTGAATTTTGATTCCTGCCAGACAAAGAATGGGCCTATTGAAGTACTCTTTGAGAGCAGCCATTAGATACTGAGCTGGTCATCACTCTACTGTGAAAGGCATTCTACTGATGTGATGTCCTTCATACAAGCAAACTTTTGAAAAATACATATGCATTTTGGTGTCTGCAGCATGCAAATCCAGCTTCAATGAGATCTAAGACCTGAAATTTACCACAGCTGAATATTGCGTGGTATAATTAGTGGCAGTGGCGCAGTGGGTAGGCATTCGCCTTGCAGCGGGAAGGTTGCTGGTTCGAGCCCCTGCACTGTATTGTGTCCTTGGGCAAGACAATTAAACCACATTGCCTAATGGTAGCGCCGCAGATGCTCGTCTCTGGATGAGTGATCTTGAACGATCATTTCGTTGTGTGCCTTGTGCGGACAATGAGTTGAATCTAACACCTATTGTCTGTTATTACAGGATCTTGACTAAGTTAGATCTGTGTGACAAATGCTTCGAAACACATGACTTTACCTACAGTTTAATTTCTATTATAAATTCAAATGTGCTCTTATAATGCTGATACACACTCATATCAAAGGTGATCTGAAGCATCAATATGTTTGGAAAATGATGCAGCCACTCTTAATATTTAGTATAGTGTGATCTAAAAATCACCTGATTTTTTTTTTTTATTGTGATATCGACACTTTAAAATCAATCAATATTTACCCTTGAAAAATGTGATGGAATTAAATTGACTCAATTGAAGTGGGAACATTCGCAACTCAATTATTTTCACAGTGACTTTCAGTTAATAATTGGAACTCTAATTAATGTGCTATCTCAGCTGTGCTAGGTAAATAGGTAGACTCCCAAGGTGTCAGATCATCAGGAGTCCAACACTTTGTGAACTTTTCTGAAGCACACACAACAATCCATCACATTGCATGAATAAATTCTATCATCTAAATATCTATCTTTCTGTATTTATGTGAACGTGTGTGTGTGTGTGATTCAAAATAAAATCAACTGATTATTCTGCCAGGGGTGATTTATCTACCAGACTGTCATGCTTAGAATGATTTCAGGACCCAAATGGAGACTCGTGGCACAGAATTAAAGAACAAAACAGATAGTCCAAAAGCAAACAAAAGCAAAGCCCATAAATCCAAACTAGGAGACACGCAACGGTGGATAACGAGAACACAGGTAACAGAGGAGAACAGTTAACACTCAGTGTGATGCAACAAAGAACTGAGGGGAGAGGCTATAATACACACAAGGTAATTAGGGGAATGGGAAACACCAGGTTACACAGCTGAAATTAATCAGGGATAACAAGACAAGGAAAGCAAAACTAAATACAGCACACATGAGACAAGAGACTATCAAAATAAAACAGCCCAGAACATAGGAACACCTGACACAGAGACAGAGACTTAACTATACACAGGGAACACAAGGGAGGCTGGATAAACTGAATGAAGGAACATGCTATAACCATGAACAGAAACTAGACAGCAAAACTAATTGAACTCAGAATTACTATAGATTACTGTAAATAACAAACCTAAACCTAAACTCAAA
Organism: Australoheros facetus; assembly: GCA_030220045.1. Lineage (NCBI taxonomy): Eukaryota > Metazoa > Chordata > Actinopteri > Cichliformes > Cichlidae > Australoheros > Australoheros facetus. Next base: position 3,596 of record JASGAU010374101.1, on the reverse strand, counting down.
AAACACTGGGTTAAAAACCCAGGACTATGACAAAGACGTGTGTGAAGACAAACAAGTACTGATGGAAAAAATCCTCCTGAAACTTCTTTTAGATCAGTGAAGATCAGAGTGTAAAATAATGGGGATCATTTGGTACAGGAACACCAGCTAAGCACAATGTTCCTTCAACAACAACAAACAAGGATTTCCTCTTTTTGTTGTTTGTGTATTTTGTATTTGAATGTGCACGCGTATGACAGCAAATCCATCAGTGTAAACATATTGACCTGACAGTGGGAGGTCTGGTTCATGGCGTTACCCTGCCAACGGTGCTGAGTTCCAAATTAATCACACATGATGAGATGATTAATCTGGTTTGTGTCCCTCTATCTGTCCACTGTACCCATCCATCTGTCCTCTTCTCTTTCCCTCTACTCAGCAGTAAAGGCTTTCTGCTGGGTGCACAGCCCAGTCCGATACCACCAACAGGGCTGCTCTATACTAACATAAAGGCTTAGGAAGAGCTCGGCTTAAGCTGATTTGTTTCTTGCAATATAGTGATGCACATTTTCATCATATTAAACTCAGTATTTTGACAGTGATATAATAGTGTTTAAGTCTGATGTTTTGCTGCACCTTTTTTCAAGTGTGTTATACCTGTAAACAATGACAGAATACAATTATAAGTGCATTTAATGTACATTCAAAAAAATTAGGTATACTGAGCTGTCAATTCACAAAAAATCGGATTTTGTCCTTTAGGTGAAGAGGCTATAATTTAAGAATGTAAAAAGTATTTAACGCCAACAAACTGTGATACTCTGGAAAACTACGCAAGTGAGTAAGAATCAAACAAAATGTTGCTTCAGTACCAGTGATGCAGCACTATGTGGTGTTATTTGGGGTTTGTTTTGCCATTGGCAGCTCCCATCTGTCTCCAAGGTGCTGAAACATTTCAGACGTTTTCTGTCTCTCTGCCTGTTACTAAGTATGTGTCTACTTAGCAGTATTAGTAGAGTGTCCCTTTGGTTTCCACTCCTTAAGGTGCCAAAACAACTAAAACCAGTCTGTTCTGTGTCTCACTCCAAGGTGCTGAAACACTTTTCCAGGCTACTTTTTCTGGCCAAAATGACCATAGCAAACATATGGTATTAGCAAACAGTAGCTAGTCTAGATTTTTTACCAACCTGCCTTTTCTGCCCGCAACCAGACTCAGTATCCAACCAAAGAGGAATAAGTTCTAGGAGCAAATTGACTGGTCAAGAATAAAAACAGCCACAATTGCTTTTCTTGCAAACCATCTCCTGACTTTAGCATAATTGATTATAAATGTGACATTTGTTTCATTATGGTCAGAGTAATTTTGGTTTCCACTACAGTATAAAATAACATTAATTAACAACATACATTAACAGCTTTAAAACCACCAACAGGTGAAGTGAATGGCAATGTTTATCTCATTAGAATGTAGCCTTTGGAACAGTGTACTGTTCCGGAGTGGCTTGAACAACAAGACAAAGAGCCAAAGTCACCTTGGATCCAAATGCCCCAGATCCTAATCCAAGTGAACCCTCCCAGGATGCACTGAACAAGCTTGATCCACAGAGGCCAAACCCCACAATCTACAGGACTCAAACGCATGGCAGCACATAATACTACTACAAAATAAAACTGGCACCTACACAGTGCTGGGCTGGTGTTTATACATTGATGTGTGATTTCTGATTTTTTTTTTTCTGCATTTAGTTAAACGAGTTAAGGACAAATTGATTACGCTTAGTCCAAACTAACTTCTACGTTTATGAAGTGGGATACAGAGTTTGTTTTCAAGTCTATGGTAATTGCTCCCTCTCACACCTATGGCACCACTACTGCTTTTAAGCAAGCTGAAGTACTATAAGCTAGGGGCCACACCTCTTTGAAGTCCGTGCCTCAATCCCAGAGCATCTCTGGGTGCTAGTGCAGTGGTCAGGGACTCCTCTCTGTGCTGCCTGCAGCCGCACAATCTTTCGTCTTCCAGTTTCAGTTCTTTCATCTTTGTTTTTGAATATTGTTTACGCACATTTCACATCAACATGTTTCTTTTCAAAACAAACTGACAAACCACAAATCAGCTAAACCTCATATTTAACAAGGCTTTACAGAAACACAGTGGTACTGAAAAAAACAAAACAAAGAGAATAAAACATATTCTTGCTTGTATATAAACTTAACTTTTAACTTAATTGGATTTTACTGGTCCTATGCAAACTCACTAAATTTGCGACATGATAATAGTTAATGGATTCCTCACTTCCGTGTTAATCTCTTTTTTTCAGTGCAGCACTCTGCAGCCAGAGCCCATTTTGATCTTAAAAGCGAGTCTAAAATGGAAATGAGTATAAAATTCTTCTTAAAAGATATAAAAGACAGAAAAGACTAATGATTTTGCTAAATGGAGCTTGTTTGTTTATTTGCACTTTCTACAAACGTGATAGAGCACAAGAAAAACATGTATTTTTGTTTAAGTCCTGTGTATCATTCTGTAATTCCAAGTTTGATTGATGAAGCTGAAGAAAAGTACCATTGCTTCAGCACTCATTACACTTATTATAGTGAGCGCACGTGCATGAGCGCATGTGTGTTCCTTCTGTGCATCCAGCATTGTAATAGTAGTTATAATATAAACTATAAAAAAAATCATAATTTAATAAGAATTAAGACTGTCTTCACAACACTTTCAGTCTCTATTACTGCAGGTTTTGTTAATAGAAGAGCAGAACTGTGTGCATTAGAATATTAAACCATTCTTCAAGAATGGCAATTTTTTTTTTTTTGGTAAGGGATGAAGTACAAGTCAAGATGAGACCAAGTTATATTTTTACTCATTTCAAAGGTTTAAGATTTGGAATGCTTACACAGGGATTTGCATCTTTGTGATTTCACTTGGACATAAATCAGTGGCTTTTGAATGGCAGATGGCATAACTGTAACAAAATAAAACTTGCCAACTTTTTACAGGGCCCACTTGGGGGAAAAAATAGACAAAATACATTTGTTTCTTATTTTTGAGACTACTTGTTGTTGGTGTTGGCGTGCAAGTCTGTGTATGTGCGAGAGACAGAAAGTATGAGTGTGACTTACCTGGTTTACCATAAATCAAATAAATATCATCATGAGGTTCCTGGAGCAACAGTTGCACATACTGTTGTCACGGTCCAGTGTTTTGTGTTTTGAGGTTCTGCTGTGGTTGACATTCTTCTGTGTTTCTAAGTTTGTTTACAGTTTTGATTCTTTGCTTGTCATAGTATTTGAATCATGTTCTTAGTTATAGTCATTAGTGTTGTAGTCAAGACCACCTAACCCGAGACCGAGACAACACCAAGACCAGAATGTATCGAGACCGAGACAAGACCAAGACTTTTAGGGTCCAAGACCAGTCGAGACCAAGACCGAGGGAGGGTGAGACCGAGACAAGACCAAGACCAGTGCCTGACGCTACATGACACAATAAAATGTGAAACATGATCAAAATCGTTTCTCAAATTGATCTGAAAGATCCACATTCCCATAAAATCATCCTGATATTAAACACTCACAGCTCAAATAAATTTAACCATCTTTATTTAATACTCCTG